>JAFNEN010000719.1:0-203210 GCA_019343175.1 Oedothorax gibbosus | reverse complement strand
TGAAATTTGGGTCGCAGCATCATAATTTTCAAACAGAAAAAAAAAATACATTATTACATCTCGTAATACTTTACCCCTTGTGTGGGGCCATGCCACAATCCAATCCTAATTTCTATTCGCAACCCTTCTAAATGTCAAAACGCTTTAATAAACAAGCAACTCGATAATATGAGTTTTTTGTAAATGCTTTTTTTTCCTGGTTTTTTTTTAAACGTGTTTTTTTTTCCCTGTGTTTTTTTTTCCGTGTGTTTTTTTTTCCTTTGCTTTTTTTTCCGTGCTTTTTTTCCTGGCTTTTTTTTCCGGTTACCGTAATGTAATTTATCAAACCCTTTACGTAAAAAAGCAGTAAAAATAATTTTTTCTCAAAATCACAAAGTTTTTAACAGACAGTTTTTCTCCTTTTGAAGATTTTTTTTTTCAAAAAAAAAAATGTTTAATCATTCACTTTTTTTCTTTTAATATACATTGGGATGGGTTTGGAAAAGGCCCATTTCAGTTGGGAAGGCATACTGGCAAAAGCCCCTGGACCCTGGGCATGGCGTGATTATCGGGGTAATCGCACCTGTTTGGGTTTGGGCAAGGTGGCGCTTTCCCAGGGGAATCGGCAGCCCTTTTTGTTGTCAGAAAGAGATTAGTTTTTAGAGTGAGGGGGGGTTTTTTTTAAAGGCTTTCGGAGCTTTACGTAAATAATTGTGATGTTATTTTTTAAAAAATAAATTAAGCTTATTTTAAAACAAAGGTTTATTTTTTTAAAAAGAAAGCCTCACCCTACAAAATTGTCCGCCCGGAAAAAAAAAATTTCCCCCTAGAGACATTGTACGATGAGGAAACCCTAGACCCCAGAAATTTCCTCTGAGATGTCAGTAATTGCCCGCATGACGCGGGTTTTCGGCAGTGTCAGGGGCCCTGGTCCTTGCCCGAGCCCGACGTTGACGGATCCCCTCTTCTTGAGGTCCCTTCACTGAGCGGGGCAGCGAGGACCGTTGCAGGATCTTCAAGGTTTTCCCATGGGAAATGGGCCCCCGGGTTTTGTAGGCGACCCTTCAACAGGACCCGAAGGGAAAACCCAAAAGGCACACTGAGTCGGACAAGGACAAATACAGCAAGCTTTAACTTTTGTTAAATTTTGAACAATAATCAGACTCTATGATTAATAGATAATTTTTTCGAGTTATGATTTTGTCTGAAATTGTCTACAAATTAATTTCTGGAATAAATTAATTTAACTGCCCAATTATAAATTATTTTGAAATAATAATATTTTAATGAATATCAGTATTCAAGTTATTCTCATTTCCGCGTGTAGAAAAGTTAATCATTGTGTTTCGCGAATGCCATATTTCAGGTATAATCCCGTAGCAGAATAAAATATTGTTATACAACCTTGTGTTTTTTTTCTTTTGATGGCATTCGTGACGAGTTTTTTTGGCTTGCTTGTATTTTGTTTTTTTTAAAGAACGTTAAATACTTTTGTTTGTTTATTTTTTGAGAAGACAAGATAGAAAGTCGAATGCAAATTGAATTCGCACTGTTTTATTTGGGAAAAAAATGAGAATAACTTTGTAAGAATTTTAACCGTAGGTGGTTAAAGAATTATTTGATACAAATTAAAGGTATCCCGTTATCAGTTAGTTTCTGTTGGTAGATCTAACTAAGTGTGAGGAATATTTTTAACCGTAGGTGGTTACACAATATTAGTTGATACAAATTAAATGTATCCTGTTAGTAAGAATATTAATTACTGATTTTTTAGATAACGGTAAAAGTTATTATTGTAAGGTATATTGCTTAGGTCTATATAGGAAAATTAGCTATTTTTTCGGGTATTGGTGCAGCACCTGAGCTCAGATAGAAAATTTGCTCGACAGGTGCAACACATGAGCAATTAAATCGCTAGTTGGTTAGCGAAGTATTTATGTTTATGTAAACCATCTTTTTGTCGTTATTGTCATTTTATATTGTAGAATATTTTATGAACTTAGTTATTTTGTTAGGACTTATAACAATGGTTATTATTCTGAATTTACTTATTAATATGGACTTGCTTCATTAATTAATTTCATTGAATTAACTACTTTGTTAACTGAGTTCTGTAGATAGAAATGTTTGTTAATTGGGTTCTGGAGAAGAACTTCATGGAGAAATTTACTCAAAGTTAATTTTGGGATTAAATGGTTTTTATTAATTAGAGTATATGGTCTTTTTAATTTGAATGCACCTTGAGTATAGGAAAAATTCCCAGTTGTTAGATAAGGGTTATTATAAAAATAACACCTGAGCATAATAAATCAGTTGGATTGTACTGATTGTCATTGTATTGCATATGCATAATTTTATTTCACATATGTACTTTATTATCGATATTATTTGTATAATTATTTCAATTAATGAAGTTAATTAATGAGTCAATTAAGGGAATTAAGTACCAGTAGAGTACACTAGTGGGTTTAAAAGATAACCTAAAGGACATTCTTGTTCATTATGAAGAACTGTAGTATTTTTTATTATAAATTTTTCTAAGGTCATCATTTTTTGTGAAAGCTAAGTCATTTTTGTGAGAGCTAAGGGCTAGTGAGTTTCTAAGTTAAAAGTTTTTTTTAAGTAAATCAGTTAGTACCAAATTTTAAAAATGACGTATTTGGCAAAGGGTAAGAAAGCGCAGTTACTGAACGTATGCGAGGAACTCGGAGAAGAGGTCCCTAGTAATAGTAAAGTTCCCGACATCAAACAAATAATTTTGAATAGTAAAAATTATAACGAGGAGGAGGTTCGCATAATCCTGGACAGGATTATCGAAGAAAGCCGGGAACAGCTTGTCCAAGAAGCCGAAATGCAACGTTTGAAGGCCGAGGCCGAGAAACAGCAAATAGAGGCTGCACTCGAACGAGAACGTTTGGAAGTTCAAAGAATGCAATTGCAGGCTGCAGTTGCCGCGCCGCCTAGAGAGCCCGAAGAAGCCCGGCATAGAATACCGTTGGCACAGATCACGCCTAGGTTCGATGAGAAGAGAGACGAGATGGGTCTTTTTCTGGTAAACTTCGAAAGACGTGCCGAGATGGCCCGAGTGCCGAGGGAGGAATGGGTGGTCTACCTACTCCATGTAATGCCTCCTGAAATTTCGAATATGCTGGCGAGAGAATCTGTCGAAAATGCAAACGACTTCGATTACGTCAAAGAGCTAATTTTGAAAAAATACAAGCTGTCAGCAGAAAAGCTCAAGACCTTATTTTACAGACATCAAAAAGATCCAGAACAAACTTGGCGTAGCTATGCCCATGAACTGAGTTGTTATTTCAAAGAGTGGATTTCCGAACTCAAAGTCACCACGTTTGAAGACCTGGTGGACCTGCTCATCGCGGAGCGAATAAAATTGAGGGCTCCCGAAGATGTCAAGGAACATTTCTTTGGAGAATGGCTTGAGATGAACAAGCCAGAAGATACCGCCGACAAATTCGACGGGTACGAAAGCTTAAAGGAAAGCCTGAAGAAGAAAAACCACAGTAAGAATGGTTCGAAACAAAGCGAAGGTCGTACAAACCACAATGACAATAGGTTGAGAGTTCCAGATAACCGTGGAAGATTCAACGAGAACCGTGGAAGATTCAACGACAACCGCGCCGGATTCGCAGAAAACCGTTCAAGATATGGCGACAGACGCCCACAGAGAGACAGTCCCAGTCAAGGAGGCTCAAAAACATCACAAGCTGAACCTGACGGTAGAGGGACCATGCCTACCCAAAACAAGAGTTCTGGACAGAAAAATCTCCGCTGCTTCGAGTGCAACTCGCCAGAGCATTTAAGAAACGCGTGCCCCGAAGTATTGAACAGAAACGATCAAGTCAGGTCTCCAGACGCACGAACTGTTCACGTCGTTGAAGAAGAACGAGCTGAACCATACCCAGACGTCGATCTGCAGAAATTCACAAGGAAGATCAAATTGGGAAACACTACAGTTGAAGCCCTATTAGACACGGGAAGTGTCCGAAACATAATGCGTTTCGATGTTTTTAGGAGAATGAAGCCCAAACCAAACATTTTTAAAGAAACAACGGTGCTGACTGGTCTTGGCCAGGGCCAGGTCGAAACACTTGGATCTTTCCGACACGTCGTGGAGGTTGACGGACACATTTGCCGTCTAGACTTCCAAGTTGTCCACAGTGCAGCTCTCAAGTTTGAGGCCATCATTGGGACGGCGTTCCTTGCCCATGAGGAAAAGAAACAACCGACATCGGAGTCACCCGAATGGATTTTCCATATCTCAGAGAAATCAGCACATGACGAGCTTGAGCTGGGACACATCCAGAACAAAGTGCTTGGCCAGCGCGTTGCAGACTTGGTGTCGTCTTATCAACCAAGGAAGACCAAAACTGTCGTTGTCTCAATGAAAATTGTCCTTCAAGACGAGTTGCCAATTTATCAAAGAGCCCGTAGACTCTCATTTCCAGAGAGACAAGATGTCAACAAACAGATTGACGAATGGATGAAAGATGGAATTGTTCGTCCAAGTTCCTCGGACTATGCAAGTCCCATAGTTCTGGTCAAGAAGAAAGACAAACAACAAGGCTCTGCGTGGACTATCGACATGTGAACCGGAAGTTGATCAAGGATAGGTTCCCACTACCATTGATTGAAGACGTCTTGGATCAACTACAGGACGCCAAGGTCTTCACTACTTTAGACTTGAAAAATGGATTTTTTCACGTTCCAGTTGAAGAGAGCAGTCGGAAGTACACTTCATTCATCGTTCCGGATGGACAATACGAATTTCTTAAAGTACCTTTCGGCTTAAGCACAAGTCCAAGTGTCTTCCAGAGATATGTCAACAACATATTCAGAGACCTAATGCAAAAAGGAGTCGTCATTCTCTACATGGACGATCTTATCATCCCTTCGAAAGATGAAGAAGAAGGTCTCGATAAACTGAAAATGGTTCTACAACAAGCATCGGAGTACGGACTGGAAATAAAAATAAAGAAATGCCAGTTTTTGAAGCGATCTGTAGAATTTCTTGGCCACATCGTTGAAGATGGAACAGTTCGACCATCAAGTGAGAAGACTCGGGCTGTACAGAGGTTTCCATGCCCGACAAATGTGAAGCAAGTACAAAGTTTTCTTGGCCTAACAGGCTATTTCCGGAAGTTCATCCAAGGCTACTCAAAGATCGCAAAACCACTCAGTGATCTCCTTCGGAAAAACTGCCCGTTCGTCTTTGGAAATGAACAGAAAGAAGCCTATCAAAGCCTCAAAAATCTACTGGTCACCAGCCCTGTTCTGCATCTCTTCAAACCTGGTCGGAAAACCGAATTGCACACAGACGCAAGTAAAGACGGATTTGGAGCCATACTTTTCCAAGGATCCGATGATGGGCAACTACACCCAGTCCACTACATGTCTAAGAAGACGAATCCAGCTGAAGAAAAGTACTCCAGCTATGAATTAGAGGTGCTCGCTGTGGTAGAAGCCTTGAAAAAGTTACGTGTTTACCTCATGGGAAACAAGTTCAAGGTTGTAACAGACTGTTCTGCCTTTCAAAAGACCATGGACAAGAAAGACATCATCACAAGGATTGCAAGATGGGCTTTACTCTTAGAAGAGTTTGACTATGAGATTGTCCATAGGCCAGGTCAACGAATGCAGCATGTTGATGCCCTAAGTCGGAATCCGGTGATGATCATCGACGAAGAGACCACAACAGCAAGAATAAGAATGGCTCAAGGAAAAGACGACCACATTACCACTTTAAAGTCCTTATTGCAAGAAGGTGAAGATCAGGAATTTTTCATGAAGAATAGAATCTTGTACAAGTATGAGAATGGTCGTGAATTAATTGTGGTACCAGAAGGAATGCAGGCAGAAATAATCAAGACAGCCCACGAAAAAGGACATTTTGCAGCGGCAAAAACTGAAGATATCGTAAAAAGAGAATTCTACATTCCGAAATTGCACTCAAAAGTTGAGAATGCAATAGCACACTGCATACCGTGCATACTTGCAAATAGAAAGTCTGGAAGAAAGGGGAACGTTACACCCAATCCCTAAAGAAGACACACCTCTACACACTTACCATGTAGACTTCATCGGGCCAATGCCCTCGACAAACAAGAACTATCAACATATCCTGACCATCGTTGATGCATTTACAAAGTTCGTGTGGCTTTACCCTGCAAAATCTGTGTCAGCAAAAGATGCATTGGATAAAATAAGTCTCCAGCAGCAGACGTTCGGAAACCCTGTCCGAATAATCACCGACAGAGGAGCTGCATTCACATCGAATAGCTTCAAGGAGTATTGTGAAAAGGAAGGAATCCAACACCTGCAAATCGCAACCGGTGTACCTCGTGGGAATGGTCAAGTAGAAAGAGTTCACAGAACACTAATACCAGTTCTAACCAAGCTGACTCTCGACGACCCCACCAAATGGTATAAGCATGTGCCAGAAACCCAAGCAATTTTGAATGACATAAGTTGCAGAAGTACACAATTTACCCCGTTCGAACTTCTGACAGGTGTAAAAATGCGAAATACTAAAAACCTTGCTATACAAGAAATTATTATCGAAGAGATGTTCAATGAATACAATGACCAAAGAAATCGGCTTAGACAAGAAGCAGCAAAGAACATTGTCAAACTACAAGAGGAAAACAAGAAGCAATACAATAAAAAGTGCAAGAGAGCCACTGAGTACAAAAAAGGTGACATTGTTGCTATCCAAAGAACTCAATTTGGTACCGGACTCAAACTTCGGCCCAAATTTTTTGGCCCATATGAAGTTACCAAAGCTAACGGCAATGACAGATACGAAGTATGTAAAATAGGAAATCATGCAGGCCCAAATCAAACAACTACCGCTGCAGATTTAATGAAACCTTTTGGATAGTTAACTAGTTTTTTTTCTCTAGTTGTCATTTTTTCCCCCTCAAAAATTATTGTTATTCTTTTTCATGCAGTCAATTAGAAATTTTCTTTCCATTTTTTGACTCATTGAATTTCCAAGTATTTTTGTATTGTGTTTAAATGTGTTTTATTTCAGAGACTAAATTTGTTGGACTCAAGATATTTTAGACTTTTGAACATTATATTTTTGATGGAAGACATTAAGAAGATGAAGCGTAAAATGCTTATTGTAACTTTAGTTATTTTGTTTTCATGTGTTTTAATTTCAATTATTAGTTATTATGTTTTCATGTGCTCTATTTTAAATCATTTGTATTTTCATGTCAGCCATTATGTTATAAATTGTGAAAAGTCTCGCTGAGGACAGCGAAATGTCAGGACGGCCGAGTTGTGGGATGGGATTGGAATATAGGCCAGTTCAGTTAGGAATGGCATACTGGCCACACGTCCCTGGCTTACCTGGGCATGGCGTGATTATCAGGTAATCTGCACCTGATTGGTTGGGCGCAGGTGACGCTTTCCCAGGGGATATCGGCAGACATTTTGTTGTCAGAAAGAGATTAGATTTGTAGAGGTGAGGAGGTTTTTTTTTGAAGCGCTCTTCGGAGCTTTACGTGAATAATATGCTGATGTTATGTTTTAATAAAATAAATTAATGCTCTATTTTAAAACAAAGGTTTATTTCATTTAACAAGAAAGCCTCACCCTACATACATTTAAAAACTTAGACTTATATTTTTTAAAGTTTATTTTGAAGAATCAGTGTCGACTATCTGCCTATTGTTAGAAGCATACACAAATGCTCAGTCATAAAGTTTTCATGTGATTAATAGTTATTGTTTTACAACAAGGCTATGTATGCATTTTTTCGAAATACGTAAAAGACTTGCTACATCAGTAAAATATATACTCTGTTGACGTGATTTTTTTAAATGACGACTTATTATATTTGTAAGTAAAGATCCTTATTACTTTCTATGGAAGATTAAAAAACTAAGTTATTCAAAGTCTTGCTATAAAATTCTTAAATTATAATTTATATATTTTTTTCAGAATAGGTGTAATATAATTCTTTCAAAGTCTATACTTGAAAAAGCCATTCAAAAGGATCTCAATGTACAACAAAATAATGACATTCATTTTCAAAGCAAAACGTATGTTTTCAAAGAATTAGGTTTAAAATTTTCAAGACATGTTATACTCGTTTGGTTATTAGGTTTAAAAAACTATTGTGTTTACAGAACTATAGATGCTGTGCTGTATCTTATCATGTAAAAATAAAAATGGATTCTTCACACTTGATATATTTCCTATAATGTTTTTAATTGCACTGTTCTCTATTACAATCAGCATGGTAAGACTAACGCAAATAAGATAACCCCTCTCTAACTAAAACCCACCAAAATATTTTAGATAATGATAAAGGTAGCTCGTGATAAAGTTTGCTCCAAAACAAAGAGATAGAGATAACTCCCTCAAGAAACTTCTAAACCTGTAATCATATTGACATGGGAGAATTTTTGAATATTTTTTTTCTTATATAAAAATTGTATTATTGTTGTTATATTAAGAAGAAAAATACCGTGATGAAAAGGAATACATATACCATCCCATCAATAACTTCCAACAGAATACTCGGGATACACATTCTCTCTGAACTAGACTAATTTGGAAGATGCAAATTTATTATAAAATTTTTGTTGAATGATGATGAATTAGATTTTTTATAAACTCTATATAGAACGAAGATGATTAAAATAGTTTAATATATGGGAATAATGTTGAAGGCCGAAAATATTCTTACTCTTATCAAGAAATAACCTAATGTACTCTATTACAATGATCGCGGCGAAATCTCCTTACATGGACAACACATTCGAAACTCTAATACTCCTAGTAACTGTTCTTTTACTATAACCTATTAAAGACCGTTGCCATTAACTATTATAATTCCTGCATACGTCACACGAAAACGAAAGCAGCACCCTTACAACTCAACTTTCAGCCAGAAACAACTCAACTCCACTACATACTTCCGAACACTTAGAGCGTACCCAACTCCTCCTCGACCACACCCCTTCCGGTCACGTGTCTACCGAACGATTAGAGCGCACCCGACTCCTCCGCTGATGACGTCACTTCCGTCCCCAAAGTGACCCAACTACTACTCGCACTAGTGAGAAGTACTCGGGGACGAATTTGGAACATAAATATTATTTTAAAAAAAGTATTTAAGGTTGTTGCCACTATTTTTGTTAGGTAATTGAAATGCATAATTGTTTAACTAAATCACTTAGGATCTTTTATTTGTTCTGAAAAAATAAAAAAAGACGTCATTAAATTAGCGTTTTTGTTTAAGGTCACACAAAATTCTCTTCCTTGACAGCTAAAGTATTAAATTCTAATATATAATATTTAAATAATCTAAACGAACGAATAAATTTAATTAACTATAGCATTTTTTACATAGTCTTTTAAAACATGTATTGAAACGTAAATATGTAGCTGTAAATCATTTGTAAAGGATGAGACAGTAAAAAGACAATCAATTTGAAAACCATTTCTCAATTTTAAAAGTACGAATATTTTAATGTGCAAAACTGTATTCCAACCGGAATTTTTCGTAATATTTCATGCCCATGGTTTCAGTATTTTTTACAGTCATTTACAAGCAACTTAGTTGCAAGTTTTAAACTGGAAACTTGACGGGATATTTTGAAATGTGGTCATTAATACCAACAACATATCATAGAAATAATAACCACTCACTCAGTTCTCTATCAACAAGGGGATCCGCTGACCACTGCCCAGGCACACAACTGCCCCCAAAAAAGTCCCTGGCGACGCCCAAATCCCCCTCCTGGCAATCCTGCTCCGCGGTGCCCTGGGACAACAGTTTTGCCAGCGGAATGTGCCAGCCTGCCACATCGTCCATACCAGCGTGGCATGAAGTCGCGTTGACGAGGTCGCTCGGAGATTTGATGCTGGAAGACTTATTGGGAACAACGGCGACGGATTGGTAAAGGAAGGGTACTGTAAAATGAAATCCAATTCAGGGTTATATATGGACGTGATTATATTTTATAATTTAATGTGTTATTCAAAAAATTTTAACAGAATTCAAAAACAACTTGCAAACAAAATATAGATTAAAAAAAATTGCAAAAAATATAGGAAGAATTTTTTTCCCTCGTGCAGTGTTTGTCCGTTATCTAATATTTGTATTTAATAGACAATATTTGACTTTTGTATAAAATTTCAGAGTATTCTGTAAGGTCCTTGCTTGTTATAAAACTGTCATTGGAAAAATAATAAAGTGTTCCTCTAAAGTATATAACCAAAACTTTATGCTTATACTTTAACTTTGAACTTTCATACTTATATTTTAACTTTATACTTATATTTTAACTTTATACTTATATTTTAACTTTAAACTTTATACTTACATTTTAACTTTTAACTTTGTACCTATACTTTAACTTTAAATTTGATACTTATGCATATCAAAACTTTACAAACACGCTGCTTATTGTAGAATATTGAAAAATAGAAGTTACTTGAACTTAGTTAATGAAGCTTCTGGATAAGTTCAAATGCGCCTACCAAAAGTATATTATACATTATGTACATACATTTTGGAAGTAGATTTATATCTTACCCCCATTCACAAGTTCAGTAGCGACAGGGCGTAATTTGTAAAATCGGCCCGCAATGTAGAGAGCACGAGGATCAGCATTTGTCACATCCGCCTCTTCCCTTTCTACCATCTTAATACATGAGTAACTGAATATATCAATAAATATTAGTTAAAGAAGGGGAAGAATTTACTCTATAATATATCCTAAGTTTTGTACAGATATTGGTATCATCAACAAGCTTAAGAAATTTCTTAATTTAAGCTTTTTGGTACCAGTATATTATGTCCAACATACTATTAAATGAGATAAACTAATCTTCTTATTTAAAAGTCAAAGCTGAGAGATTATACAGTACTGTATGAATATTTGTAGGAAAATCATTAGTACAAAATATTAATCAATATTTATATCATTCTTTTTAATCTCAGAACACTATATTTTTCACCAACAACATTTGCAAAAGGAAAAATACAAATAATCTAGTTATCTAACTTCTATCCTTATGAGCGTTGGGCCTGGTTTTTTCCGTATTTTATGCACTAGTCTTTCTAGAACCAAACATAAAATTCAAAATTGTGTTAAAAATGAATTTATTGATATTCTACATTTTTTCACTTGGAAATGATTTCTAGAGAGATCATCTCCTCAAAAAATAACCAAATTCTGATTTTCTAATTAAATATCTAATTTATTAAAATTAATTTTAAAATTTTATATTTTTCACCATTCTCAGGCCGTTAGAGAGGCTATACAAATTTTTTTGCAATTAAAAACAATGTATATTTAAAATTTCTTACCACTCGAAAACGTCATCGGTATAGAGAAAATCGCAAGCAAAACTATGAAGTACATTACTATGAGTAGCCAATGGTAAATATAGTAGTTATGGATTATTTTTCTTATCTACGAAGACTTTCACTTAAGATGGCATTGGTAGAACTACTCATACGTCACGAACTTTTGAAAAGACAATGACATTTTATGCAAACAAATTTCGCTTTTAAACAATCCAAACACTAAACAACTCTTAAACAATACAAGCAAAAAGTTCCATACCGCAAAAAAAAATGTAGTTGTCATTTTGATTAGCAGGTAGATTTTCACTTCAATTTGAAGACCTATAGGAGGATAAGGATTATTACGTTCAAGTGACCTATTATGAAATACAAGCTTTATAAACCAGGCGTTGCACGGGTGTACCCTTAATAACCCTAATTAGTAGTTTTTTTATGTAAACTTTTATTTTACACCAATTGATCCCCTTTCCACTGATCCACTCCATCAGGATATAATGACTCCTCCCATTCTGATATGAGGGGTTGATTTTATCCAGGCCCTTCCGGAGTTTGAGGGCTTTCCCATAGGGCCCTATTCAATTTGCTAGAACAGCTATATGTTATAATGGTCTGTTTATATTTCCCAATTAGCGCAAAACGAAACTGCCCAAATGTGGTAAACCCCCCCATTCCACTTTATATTTCATACAACTCGATAGGGCTGGGCGACCCAGTCGGTAAAGACTTTCGTCTTGCATGCGGTAGGTCCCAGGTTCAGGTCCGGGCATCGCCAAAATAACTGCCGACCTATAAACGGCTCGTGCAGCCAAAAAATGTCCGACGAATAATACCTCGTGTGGAGGAAGAGCACTTTAAATATCCTCCAAATTCCCGGTACGATATCGCCCTTAAAAGTTGCATTGGGTGACTACTCATGTTTCGGCTCGTCACTTGACTGTGGTTCTAAATGAAGATGCCCGTGGCTAATAGCCCTCGTGTGTAGCTCTAGTGCGACGATAATTCAAACTAACCCTAACCCATACAACTGGATGGGAATAGCAACCCTACGTTAAATTTTGCCAATGCCAATGCAGCCAATGCCAAAATTCAATCGGCTATGTATTATATCATAGCTTTACTAAATTGCCAGTTTCATAAACATAAAGTACATAGGCTATACGTAGAGATAATTCACATTTCTTAGAAGTATTCATCAGATATATAATAGTTATCGTCTTTACTGTCATGAGAAATTGTACAAATATCTGCATTTCTTACCATTTGAAAACATCAATCAAATTAAATTCGGTAACAAAAAAAAATCAAAAGATTTAAATTCAATAAATAAAATAAAATACTGATATTCAAATAACAATCCTACAAATTAAACTCACGTGCTCTTACGTGTTTATATTTAATTTTTGTTCAAGCCGAACTCGCTGAAATTTCTTTTAAATTGAAATATAAAAAGTATAAATTCTAATCTTACAATACTATTCCTATGGAGAAATCGGCTCACGTTTTGCACTCCTACACCCGTTTGAGTTCTAATTTCGAAAAATCGATTCTTAAATGACGCCTACGATATAAAAAGAATATTTTCCTAAAATTTGGTAGTTGTACCTCCAGTAGAGTTTGGGCTGGGCGTTGATACGTGAGTGAGTGAGTCAGTCAGTCAGTGAGTCAAGGACTTTGCCTTTTATATATAGATAAGGTAATGAAAGTATTGTGATGGGGTCGAAAATATGAAGTAGAGATTTTGCGTTTTTACACGTTTTGGAGGGGGCTGATTCTAAAAAAGTGATTTTTGAACATTGGTCCACCCGTTTGTCAGAAATCACTCTACAGTTCGAAGTAAAACAACTACGAACTTCACATTTGGTACACGAGTCATTCCCAGTATCTGTAGGACGTCAAAATAAGGTTTTCCAGAAAATCGCACATGCGCAAAGGGTAGCTGCCATAGAACTTTTCATGTTTAAAAGTTATTAAAATTACCTTATGGGGTTTATAAGTCATTAAATGTATTGATTTATTGAGTGGTAATTGAAAGTCTTGTAGTGTTACACACCCCTATTTTTCCTTCTATGACTATTTTGAACTATGGAATCTCAATATTGTCGTACTAATTTTTGTTGAATTATGCAGTTTTAGTTACACATGAATCAAATTTAAACTTTAAAATATAATTAAAAGAGTACTTTAGAAGTGTCATAAACTTGATAGTTTCTTCCCTATTTTAGCTTCCACACTACGTTTATAACGTAAAAAAGTGGAAGGTATTATAATCGTTCAGTCTGTCTGTCTGTCCGTCACGGCGTCACCCACTTTCATAGACCAAACTATAAATGCTACGGACAAGTGTGATACGTCAAAAAATTCAGAGCATCGAAATTAAAATACATTGAAAATTTCAGAAAAGAATTCGAATTCGAAGTACTTCAATTATTTAAAAAACTGCAAAATTTAATGCTCATTTAAAACATAGACATAAAATAGAATGGACTGCGCATTGCTCTGTCAAGCAGCTTCTAAAAGCGTACCAATGACAATCATGAAAATCGCCAAGAGGAGAAAGGTTGCAACATATGACAACTTATCGCTATTGTTTCGTTAGAACTATGCCAATTGTCGCCAGACCTGAAAACTAGATACGAGTAGGCTGGCAAACCTGAATGGTGACTCACATATGTTCCCAAGTCACGTGGGTTTATAGCATCCAGCTGCATGGCGTTTTTTTTTAAATGTTTTTGCAGACGATTTTTTCCCTATATTTCTTATTTTTGTTCTTCTAGCTTTAATCATAATTGTTTGATTAAATTCGTCCAATGTTAGATTATTCTTAATCATGTAATTTTTTTTAATCGTACAAGATGCCAAATTCTTAGTTGTTAATTGCACAGAGTGGCGTAAAAAAGGATTTGTCGCACTTCACAGGTAAATTTATTTGGTTCTGCATACTTTAAAAAGTAATTGGGTTTTTTATAAACTATACTTTTTATAGAGGGAATTTATTATAAAAGAGCTCTAGCTCTTTTATGCTGAGGATCATCTTCATGATTAAGTGAACGCTGTAAAAATTCTAAATTATCTTCAATTCAATTTTTCAAGTAACCTTAAATCGAATTACAAAACCAAAGAAATAATCTATAAAAATAATTAAATATCTATAAAGAATATCTTAAAAAACTTATATATCAAAGAGAAAAGACATAAAGCATATCGAACATACATTTGGCAAGCAGATCTACGGCAAAATAACTATACAAAGAGAATTCGTCGTCCAAACAGCTGCGATAAGTTGCCAAAAATAGCAACTTTATTCGCCGAAAAAGCAATTCATTTTTGTTCCTTTCCCAAGTTCTTTTTTATACCACTAGATTGTCGGCCTCATATGTTCAAGTCGTTGGAGGGGATCGCCTTAGGTTTGCCAATGCGCAGTCCATTCTATTATATGTCTCTGATTTTAAAAGCATGAGAAGCCATTTTTATTAGAATTAAATCACCATTGCCATTCGTAACAATCGCTCGAGAGACTTTAATTGTCACCGGGATTAAACTTTAATGCAACACCGGGGGGGGGGGGGCTCGGAACTTGTATTCTGGCGATTTTTTACTTGGTTTAAAATAAAACACAAGAAGTGGCAACAAAATCAAAAGTGGCTCCAATTTTTGTATATTTTTTTGCCTTCAAAGAATATGAATGGGTAACCATAATTCAAAGCAATACCAGGAAAAAAAGGAGTTATAAATTATGTTCGATGACGTCTACCAGATGAAGATGTCTGACAATTATTTCCAATAAACAATCCGATCACTGTAACAAAGTTTTAAACACTCATAAATCTCACGCAGTTTATAAAACATTTCGGTGAATTGATGATGTTCGCATAGTTTGCATCAATGAGAAATTCCCGCCATATTTTGCAGCTGGCTCATAAATCTTTCGAACTTTGTATAACATTTTCACGAATTAATGACCTTCGGATAATATTTCTGACTTTTTCCCGCCAAATTAGACTCGAAGCTAAAATAACTAAATGATTGCTTTAGAATCAGTAGGAAAATACTTGTCGTCTTGTGTCAAATGTGTGGGTCTGGGTGATTGAATATAATTAAATACATAGTTCAATTCCGAGTTTCACGGTAAGAATTTTGTTAAGATTTAACTTTAATTTTTAAATTTTAGTTTTTTTTTAAGTGAAACTATCTCTGTAAACACTAAACATTATAAAATAATCCTGATTTGTTTGATAATGTCAAATGTGTTGTATTAGATGAAAAGCTATACCAAGGTGTACTTTTTTATGCATTAAGAATTGATCAGGGAATGAATTGGAAGCCGTTTTTGATTGGAACACGTGTCTGGCTATTTTTATTAATGTAAAAAATAATATAATTACATAAATTTTGAGCGGAATTTTTACCAATTATTTAGATTCCGGTAGCTTTTTCTGTAAAGAAAACCTTTTTAAAGGAAAATTAAGAATAGCTTGTAATTCCGTATTATAAAAGCTATTCCAAAAGGTGCATCTCTTTTTCGATTAGGGGGAACTCTTTGACCTATCAGTAGAAAAATATTTAGGAAGAAAGTCAGTACTAAGGTTTTATTTCTTGGGACAAAGTTATGGTACTTAAAATATAATTTTACTATAAGGTTTTCTATATACACCGTAAAGATGTGAGACTACTTTGGTTAGGTAGGTACGCCATTAGCCCATATAAATAAAAAAAAAATTCACGTTTTTTTTTTTTTTTGGGGGGGGGGTAATAATTTTCTAGGGGGGACGCGTCGTTATCTCTGGGGGGGATCGGCACCTCTGTGTCAGGATATGCTAGTAGTACTAAGATATGAAAAAGTGAATTTCAGTTTTTCTTAAATCCGTCTTATTTGACCTTGAGAGAAGGTCAAAGTTTGAGCCGCAGGGGCGGACTGGCCCGGGCGGCGAGTCGGCGATCGCCGAGTGGGCCAAATTTGCCAAGTGGGCCAAAAGCAATATGATAATATTCGTTTAAGTGGGAAAAAATCTACAAATTTAAGAATGAGCAAAACAGAAATTTTTTATGGCACTGATAAGCAGAAAACTATTGATGCTACAGACGAGCACTGTTCCCGAATCCCTTTGACTTAACAGTCATTCTGTCAGTGGAAAGGTCAGGAGGGGGATTAAAAAAAGCGCGAATTCTGATGAAGTATTATGTGGTCACTTTTTTTTTCTTCATTTTTTTGTCGTTTTGAGTTGCTAGATTGTGCACTCACAAATCAGTAAAGGTCACGGTATTGCAATGTTAAAGAAAAGAAATAAAAAACTACCCCCCCCCCCCCCCCCCTTTCGGATTTATTTTTAAGTCAATCGCAATTTTGGCGGGAATAAGAGTTTAGATACATTTTTATGACGCCGCTGGCGACGGCTATCCTCTCAAACAGGAAGTATAAAAAAACAGAAATAAAATAGACAGATTTTTTTTAAATTCGTTTTCAAGTATAATAGTGCATTTTGTTCGTTAATAAATCAAAGAAATTCCACTATCGCAAAAAAAGAAATAACAAAAACTGTCCTCAACCTCCCTCCCCTCTCCTCGGATTTATTTTTAAACCAATAACCCTTGCTATCTTTGGATGACTACTTTTTCTTTTTCTTTTTAAGGTTTTTATTTTGCTTAGTTAAATAAGTGTACTACAAGTTAGGAGGTTTTCGCGCTTTTTTTTTTCTATCGTAATTTCTACTGTAAAGTATCTGTAGTGAGTATGTTTATTGTTACGCGTCAGACACAAATTAATTTAGTCAATTTAATATTTTATCAACAATAGAAATTTTCGAAAGAGCCCTAATAATATATGTTTTGACCATAAAGGTATAAAGACGGTTTTCCGAAACCTTAAAGTTATTGCATACTTAAGGGGCTGGGGAGCCCAGTCGGTTAAGGCGTTCGCCTTGCATGCGGAAGGTCCCATGTTCGGGTCCGGCATCGCCAAAATAACTGCCGACCTATTAACGGCCCGCGCAGCTAAAAATGTCCGACGAATAATACTCCGCGTAGAGGGAGTACACGTTAAATATGCTCCAAAGTCCCGACGCTGCGTACGATGTCTACCTTAAAGATTGTGTTGGGTGTCTACTCAGATGTCGGCTCGTCACCTGACTGTGGTTTTAAATTATGACGCCCGTCACCAATAGCGATCGTGTAGCTCTAGTGCGACGACGAATTAAAATCGTTCTAAAAAATATCTAAACATTTGCAGCTGGCGTAATAAATCTTATGTCTTTTGTATAACACTTTCATTTTTTTTAAAAGCTTGTGTTTTGAAGAAAACAGAAAAAACGCGTAGGATTTATTGAATGTTTAATACAAATACCTAACTCTATTAATATATAAGAGGACAAACAACAAGAAAACGGCAAGTCTGATAAAATATCGTATGGCACCGATTTTTTTTTTTTCATTTGTACTGTTCTTTTTTTTATGAGTTGCTTGCTGCGTGCGTGCGACAAGATTTTGATTTTTTTACTTTTTATTTATATTTTTTAAACTGATAACCAAAGAGACCATATTACGTTTTTTTTTTCTCTTTTGGAATAAGTGTGGCGTCTAAGCTAAGCAGGTGATGCTTTAATCGGAGTGTTTCGCGCCTTTTGTCTATAATGTCTCCATTACATATCAGTTCATTCCTTACATGTAAATGACACCTCGCCAGTGACGTCATGCTGCCGAGTGAACCCGAAACGAATGTAGCCAATATAGGATATTTAGGCGCATGCATACGGGCCAGGCGTTTACATCTCTGTGTTGAAAAAAGAGACGAAAGGAGAAAACGAGATTTTTTAATAGCTGCAGCAGATCCAAGCCAGTAACGCTTGTTTTTTGCATCAAACTCCAAACCACCATTAAACCCAAAAACAGTTGCCAGCAAACAGATTAGGACTGGTTCAAATTCAAAGTTGGTGATAAATCCGATTTGATTGGAAATTTAAAAGGTAAGGGGTATTTTGTGAAAATGTATATTTTATCTTAAAAAAGTAATACCCATAATTTGTAAGATATTTATTACTAACGAGAGTTGATAACACTTTTTATTAACGAAATTTAGTATCATTATTTCTTTAAAATAAATTATGTTTTTAAAGTTTATTTGTTTAACTGTTTGCTTAGAAACATATTTTTAAAATATGAAATATGAATAATTATATTGTAAGAAGCAGGGCCTTCGCATGACAGGAGCATGTGTTACGATCGCCCCTGGCCGCCGCCAAAAACGGGAGCGCATAGAAACTTAATGAAGATCAAAACATTTAAAATGAAAAATTATTAAGGATATTGTATATTAGTCTTCACGAGTTTAGCAATAAAAACTTTTCTAACTCGGAAAAAATTAAAATTGAATTTACGTTGACTTTATTTGTTTGTCATATTTTTATGTTAACATGTAAGAGTATTTTTGTTCCTTTGTTTAAAGAAAACAAACTCTTTTACGGTCCACATCCACATGTATAGTAGTTGAGAAGCCTTGAAGCCAGCGAAACTTGCTAAAAATTCTAAAATTATAAATGTTGTGTAAATAAATGTGGCGGAGAAGGGTGCGCATTATTAAAACTCGCCCCGGCCGCTTGGAAATGACGCGACGGCCCCGGTAACATGCTGAAAAGCGTTTAAATGAGTTACATTTAATTATGATTTTGTGAAGACAACAATAAGTTTTACAGAATACAATGTAGTCATTTTATGAGCTTAAAATACTTGGGCAACTTTTTTGGAAATATTGCTGAAAGTTTTCGATATTAAATTTCTTAATTTTTCCTCTTAGAATATGAAAGATAAGATACGTATAAGATAATATATATTATGGTATGGTGGGCCAAAGTTATGACTGCGCCGAGTGGGCCAAACTGAGTCAGTCCGCCCCTTTTGAGGTAATGAATCAATAGAGTACATTATATCATCCTTCTACTTCTAAAGCCATGAGTGTTCCGCGAATTTTTTTTAAAATATAGATACTACTTGATACTAGGTACATATCAGCGTAATTAGTTTGATGGGTCACACATGGCTTTGAAGGTCAGGATCCTTTGAAACAGGTCATTGTCGTCGATTTTTGTCATGTTTCTGCCTAATTATCTGCTTAAGCCATAAGTGGCCCACAAAAGTAATTATTGGATTAATTACACAAACTGGGGTAGTACTTAGAAAAATTTAAAACATCATGTTTGACCCTTTACTTTGGTAGTTACAGGGTCTCAAAGTTGATCATTTCCAAAAACTTTAAAAAATTAAAAATTCATTTCCAAAAATTAAAAATTGTAAAACGCAGTGGTTTAATTTCAGTTTTAGCCCCCAAACCCAAAATAAATTTTCCTAAATTTTTTACAAGCTAAAAACCTAGCATATGAAGAGTTTCGACCAATTTCATTTCGATTGAATTATTTTTAAACATTTAACTTAACGCAATGGAAAAGTTTCAAGTCTTGAGTAACAGCAGAAATAGCACACATACCTGAATATATATGTCTACCAAACAACCAACCAACAGCAGAAATGCTGAATGAAAATAAATTCTTCCTCGAGTAGCGATTGGTGAATCAATGTCAAGATAGAACAGAGGCACCAATTGAAGCACCGATCGACGGAAGCGCCCAGTTTAAAAAAGAATGACTCTTAATTATCGGATGAAGTACAGGGTTCTCCAGAAATAAGTTGCCCAAGTCAGAGGCCTGTGCAGGATGCTTTATTGGTCAGAATGTGATTAAATTTGAGATACAGACACTTCAGCAGATCATGCGCTCTCGATTTATTACCAAAAAAATTAGCAAAAAGTTGCCAATAGATGGCGCTGCAGATTAAAAAGGCATTCTACAATTGTTCTATATGCGATCCGTGGTTCTCCAAAACATTTTCCATTCTTATTGCTGTGTGTTCCACAACGGAACGCAGTAAACCTGTAGAAATTCCTGCCAAGGTTGCAGGACGTTCTCGGTAGACCTTAAGATAAGCCTTGTTTTGTATAAACGCAAAATCGGCCGCTGAGCTATGCGTCCAAATTTCCCGCTTTCTTATTGGCCTTAGTTGTCACATGACCGGAGAGCCAAAAATAACGTTGATCTCAGCGTTCGTAAACATCGAATCAGTCGGGTTTGATTAGAGCGTCCAAAACGTGCGAAATGGCCGATGTATCTATTCCGAAGAGATAACAGTGGCCTTTGCTCACTACCCATGCGTTAGATGCGAGCGCATAACTAGCAGTGGCGGATTTATGGGGGGATAGGGGAATATAGCCCCCCCCCCCCCCCCCCCATGAGACTCAAACTTATACTAGATAAAAACGTTTTTTTTCCCCGAGAATAAATTTCGTTGAAAATTTTCAAAACTGTCTTAGACGTTTTATTTTGTATAAAAAGTATCGATAATTAAGGTTTATATTTGAAGAGTAAACATTCAAAACCAACCATCTCCAACTTTGACTTAAGCCACTTTTGCACTTAAGCATCAACACAAAGGATTCAGTTAGCTTCGCGAAGCATATAAATGAAAGTGGCTTAAGTCAAAGTTGAAGATGGTTGGTTTTGAATGTGTTTGCTCCTTATTTCAATCCAGTTTTTTTTAGTAATAAGGTAATTAGAGGGCTCCATCTGGAATTCGGTACTCTCTACTACAGTGAGCCAAAGCAAAGACCTGATTATCAATGATTCTCCTCGCTTCGCAACTTTGACTTAAACCGACTAAAATACAGCTAATTTCATTTATTTTGTTTCAATTTATAATGGTGAATTAGAATCTGATATGCTGAACATCAAACTATAATTGACTTAATTTGAACAAATATATTATCAAATTGAATACCTGTGGCGGATCTAGGGGGGGGGGGGGGCGGGTGACTCAGGAAGCTATAGCCCCTCCCTTGAGACCCACACTTAGGTACAAGATAAAAGCGATTTTCGAAAAAATAAAATAGAAAAGGGGAAACAATTCAACGTGTTTTGAACTATCACTAGAAAATAGAACTAATTTAGTTTGGAGTGTATATTTTAAACACTAATATGTTCTTCCCCCCCCCCCCCCCCCCCCCCCTTATACTCCATCGCATTGAATATCTTAGTTTTAGCAATATGCGAGTCTTCAAATTTTCACAAGTTTATGGATGAGATTTTTGCTTCTAAAAAAGTTGTTACATTTTAGTTTGTGAAAAATCAATTTAAATAGTAATCGATAATTTAGTAAACCAGCTTAAAACTTATCTGGTAAATATCCACCCCAGTTTGTAGTTCTAGGGTTAAGATTCGTCATTCTGATGAATTTTTATGATATAAATAAACTAATAAATATTAATATACTCTCTTTATAGCAGTATAAATATATATATTTTAAATTTTATCCTGATTTCACAAAAATAAACAGTCATGCAGAATTTAATTTTAGTAGTCAAAAACTTAATTTGGCCCTTGTTTTTACTATTACAGTAAATATACATTAACAAATGAGATATTAAACAAATATTCACTGTGGAGTAAATTATTTTAAAAGCATATTTATCAATTTTTAGAGTGTTCAATTCGAGTGTTTCACAAAAATCCCTAAGCTGGCCTCATTCTCAAGTTGAAACATATTCCATGCAAGCAAATTTCTCCTAAATTAAAAACTCAACCAATGAATAATTAACAGTTTAATTTACATTTATTCATAATGGTTAACTATCGATTAACAACTAATTAGCTCAAAACTTGAGCTGCGCCTTTGAGCATGGATTCTGGGCTTGGTTTATTTCTTGTCTACTTGCTTAAGCATCCAGAATTGTAAATAAAAATAACTAATTACAACAGAATGTAATACTTTAAAAATCGACACTAAAACACCCCAACAACCAAAGGTTTAGCCCTATTCTTTGACTTTGACAGAAGTCAGAAGACATTGCAAAGCTCGTCTGGTAACTTCGCGGCTCTAAAAGGGTGTCCCGTTATCAGTGACCCCCTATTTTCTGCCCCCCCCCCCCAAAGTTTGTCCAGAAGAGAGCATTCTTAGCATTTTCGGCCCCATGTGTTACGTAGCTGGAAAGGGCAGCGACAGCGATAGACTGGGGCATAAAAGGCGTCTAGACATGATGGCTATTTAGGAAACATAGGCAATAAAAAGTGTTGTTCACACGGAGGACGGAGGCCTGAAAAAAGGGGCTGTAAATTGGGATCTTATTGCACGGTCAGCCTTATTGTATCCAAATGTTCTACTCCTGTTTGCCTCCATCTTTCAGTAGCCACCCAGACCAGAGACCACGGACCACCTATGGAGGTTGCGTGATCTTAAAGTAAATCCTTCCTATTTGTGCTTTTAAAAAAACTTTTTACATATTGTTTGAAAGAGCAGGGTCCTTGTCAGTCAGTTTGTGTAGACTATGTAAGGATAATAACACAGAATCCTGCGCATCACATGCAAGTCGGTCGAATAGGGCATATCCACAGCACGATAAATATTTGGCACACTGACAACACCATGTGGAGATTGGCTAGTTGTTTCAACGACTGCCAAAGGAACGTCTTACTACGCTTGCAGATTCGACAGGCTTGCGTCCTCTACCTGGCAAAAGTCCCAGCTGTCCGGTTTTTTCAAACTTCTTCATCCTTTTTCGTAGAGCATATGGTGTTATTGGTCCTCTGCGTAACTTTTACAGCTTTCGGAATTCCCTTAACGCAGCAGCGGAGTTCTCGTCGTTCTGGTAGAAAATTTTAACTAACAGAGCTTTTTCGTTTAAGGTAGGCATTTTGCAACAGCAAGTTGGAATCAACTGCCTGTTAAACGCTGCCTGGCGTCTTCTACATTTGTAGGGCTTGTCTATTGGATTTGTTGCGCAGAAACGTTATTTCTGAAAATCACGTTGTTGCAATATGCAAATTACTAAGATCTTCTTCTTCGCTGCCTGACATCTTTACTCACCTCATTTCATCCCGTGTGATTTTTGGTTGTGGGGATTCTTAAAGAATAAGGGCAGGCGCATTAATAAACTAGAGGGGGGGGGCGGAGGATTTTGAAATTCAGCTGTAAATAAAAAGGTTACCCCCCCCCCCCCCCTTAGGACCAGAAATTTAAAATATGACCCCCCCCCCCAAAAAAAAAAAAAAAAAAAAATCTGTCAAACAGGTCCACAAACCTGACCCCCCCACCAAAAAAAAAAGTGTGGAGTTGTGTAAGTCTTCGGGGAAAACCTCAAAGCTGAAAAACTCTAAAATATCCTTGAAGGTGAAGGAAAGCCGAAGGTAGGCCGTAAAAAGAAAGGATGCAAGATTTAAGGCTCGATTAGTTGATGTTTACAATAAAGTTACAACTGAAACAGCAGTGGACCCTAACTTTGACTCAAATCTTCCAACATTCATTATAAATTTTGATGGTTTGTGCAAACTGACACCGTCTGACTCTGATAAATTGCTGGTGCTTGTAGAAGGCAATGTTTTCAATCATGAGGCTAAATATTGTATCCTTGATCTACTGCCACAAGAGGCAGAAAAAGCATATTGGAATGCTTATGATGTTATGTATGCTAGTAGCTCCGAATGCAGCTCTTCAGATTGTAGTGATTAATAAAATGTGCCTAAAAAATGTTTTTAATTGGAAACATATATCATAATTGCATTATGTACCGAATGTAATTTTTTCGTAGGTTGGGTCTACATTTGTAAAGGTGTGAAAAATTTAAAGATAATATTACTTTATTATACTTAAAACACAATAGTTTTGTTTATGGTGATATTTATTCTTAATGATTTTTTGAACAAACATTTTAATTTTGGAAGTTTTCATTCGAAATGTTAATATGATGTAAGTAAGTGAACTTTTAAAAGATTTTTTTGCAGAAATTATTTCTGTTCTCAAAAGTTGGTAATTGTCGTTGAAAATAAGCAGATTTTTTTTACAACTGGGTTGACTGTCTTGCTGTAGGTTGAAAAGAGAATCTTCAAGTGTACTATTTGTCGATTTGATAAGTTAATATGATGCAGCTCACAGAAATTACGATACATAATTTTAAAAAGTTTTACTTTAATGCATTTTTTTTTCTAATGGGGCTGTAACATTGGCGATCAAGCCTTTTCAGACTCGGCACATCCCCCAGAACTGAGAGTCATTTCTTTGCGGCACCACATAGGCAACTCTTGCTACCAATGTTGACGCCCCGCGACTAGAATCTAACTTCTGACGCCCCGCGATCTTGGGCTTATGAGGCGGACACGTTTAACCTCTCAGCCACTGAGCCGCTTACTTTATGCATTTGTTGTATAACTAACTTACTTGGTTAAATTTGAAAAGCGTCAATTTTACACATTTAGTGTGATCTGAATTTTATATGCTTGGGGAATTTTTTTTCTGAAGACCTTAAAACTTAATAATAATAATTGTAACCCCCCCCCCCCCCCCCAACTCCTTGGTAAATAATTGAAATATTAAAACCAGACCCCCCCTTTCAAGGATAAAATTTAATCATGACCCCCCCCCACATAATCCTCCGCCCCCCCCCCCCCCCCCCTCTAACTAAATAATGCACCTGCCCTAAGGTTTACCAGGAACGTCCAGAAACCTTGGCAGATGTGAAAGTCTCAATTGTTCGACATTTTCGAGGAATTTCTGCGGTCTTTCTACGTTCCACTGTGGAACACATAGCTATAAGAATTGAAAAATTTTTGGAGAACCACGGATCTCATGCAGAATGACTGTAGAATGCCTTTTTGATGTGCAACGCCACCTATCGGCAACTTTTCGAACTATTTTTTGTAATAAATCGAGTTAGATTGAATTATCGTCGCACTAAAGCTACACGAAGGCTACTAAGATTGAGTGCGTTGAATGCCAGTTCAGGGGTCAGATGTCAACGCCAGGAATCAATCTGCAGTCGCATTTGTCACAAAATGCGACGAGTTGCACGAAAATGCGAAAAAAATTGGTGGTCGTCGCGAAAATGCGACGCCGTAATTAGGTGAAACTAAGCTTAAATTTCAATAAACAACAAGTTAAAATAACCAATTCTAATAATGAAAATAAAAATTTTAATCAAAATTAGAAGATGAATTCAGATTAGATTACACTAAGATGTCTTCAAATCTCGGCCAGCCAGTGCAACCTCCCATTAGAAGAGCAGTCCAATAATGCTTCCTGATTTACTTATTTTGCTGCCTAGTAATTTTAACGAAATCTACCGATGACGTCACATTGCATCAGAATGATTGACTGTTCTCTGGCTCTGCGTGATCAGTATCTCGTTACTTTTGTAGCTCCAGTTCAGGCCAAGTCTGACAACCTGAATATATTTTCCGATCAAGTGTCCGATTCACGGTATCCTTGAGTCGTGATCACAAGAACAGCTTGAATGTTAAAATACTTTTTTTGTTAACATTTGAACCTTTTTTTTCTAATTACGCCTGTACTGGGGTTTCTGATTTTAAACAATTTTTAGTTTTTTAAAAAAATGGACTTATACACGCTTTATATATTTAGATTTTATGTTGCTAGCAAATTTCTAGTCCTTGAATTTTTCTGGAAAAGTGTGTTAATTTTTTTCCTTACAAATGTATGAACCATGTTAATAAGAATATGTATTGAAAGACCAAAAGTTGGGGATTTCAAACAACCAAAACTTGAATTCAATGCACCAAATGAACAGCAAAAGCATGTACACAGACAAATCTGAAGATGATCCAACACCATAAATAAAAGTAAATGTACTTATTTAAAAATGTTTATAAAAAAAATTAAGTACATTTAGTAGTGTTGTATTATATAATTATTTAAATTTGTCATGTCGTGATTCATAAAAAATATTAATGGATTGTTAAGCTATACTGCTAAACAGAATTAACTGCTACACAAAGATTGATTTGTGTATAGATTCAAGTGATTTAGTTGGCGTGACATTGATTTATAAGCAACTAATTTTTCTTTAGCATTTTGCTACAGCTTTCTTCTACATTTTAGCATTTTTGCTACAGCTTTTTTTTTACCCAGGTTGATCCCTTCAACCTTGTCACTTGGCATCGATTCTAAATCACGAAGCCTATCGCGAAGAGCCTTTGCGTAGCCTTGCGACATTGGTTCAGCCAAAACCAAAGAATACTTTATATTTTTTTTCCTCAAACTCTCTCAAAACTAGTTCTTAACTACAAAAGTTACTTTCTTCAAAGCATTAATTCATAATTTTCTTAAACAGCATGATAAACAATAATTATCTATGTTTAGCTTCCACTCTACGTTTGTAACGTAAAAAGTAGAAGCTTTTATAAAGGCAATGTCCATCCGTCTGTCCGTCACCCACTTTCACAATACGAACCACAAGTCTCACAAACAAGTGAGAGAAGTCATATTGAAGCAAAATTTCATTCGAGGCTATATCCCAAATTTCATTAAAAATTAGAAGTATAGTTAAAGTTTAAAAAAATATAAATTTAATCTACATTAAAATAACACTTTTCAATATTTCCACTGTTGCCACTTCGTCAAACTTTTTTAAAATTAAAATAAATCTTGTGAGGAATATTTATGTATATCATATAAATCATTTCTGGAATGACATCATCGTTTGTGTCACAATAGAGCTCTTTTGATGGTTCTATATGTGTGAATTAAGAAAGCAGAGAGAGTTCAAACTTTTTTTGCATAAATAATCTAGTCATTTTTAATTTACTTTACACAATTATTTATTAATAAATACTGAAAGTATTTAAAATACAAATAGATTATTTGTTCAAAAATTGTTAAATACTTCTTCTAAAACATATAAAGAATAATGATAGGTTCCGCCTCTTTTTTGAACACCAATGTTACTAAAAGTTTAGCAAAAAAATTAGCAAACGGTAAAACTATAAATTAAACCTGCAAAAGAAAATTAATGAAAATGGTAAATTTTTGGATTTAAAGCGCTAGATCTAAATAAAGGCAGTGTTTGGCAATTTTCTTTTTAAGGTGTATAGGGTGTGGAAGCAGTTACAAAACCTAGTTGTTTAAACTAACACTATTTAAAAATCTATATAAAAGTTTAACATATAATACACTTTTTGGTGAAATTTTATGCTTATTAAAAGAAATCCAATACATTTAATAAACATTGATTTGTAACAATAAACAAAGTCACATACCAAAAGAATAATAAAGAGCATTGACTGAATAAAGTTTATTTAAATTATCTCTATTTATGTGGTAATATACACTATAGTATATACACTAATTTTATATTAAGGGCAGAATATTTAATTTTTTTTTAAACTAATGGTTATACACTCAATTTATAACTTTTCTATCACAGTAACAAGTTATCAATGCTGAAACTGTAAGCAATGATTACATGAAAAGGAGAAAAAGTTATGCAACTTCGGACATTATATTCTGAATATTCAACAGATATTTTGAGATTAAAATGTGTGCTTTATACTAGCAAGAGAAAAAATACAAAATCTTAATAGGAAAGAGCCATAAGAAAATTTTACATTTTTGTTCATTAGGCTCCAGCATTTCATAAATGAATTAGAATAATTAAGCAGCCTCGAGAAAAAGTTACAAAAATAATAACAACAAATAAAAACCACAGACTAATAGGGAATTTCCAGGTTACTAGATAGGTTGCCATAGCCCTGATTCTATAACCAAAGAGCTTAAACTTTTTAAATGACACATGTTATTTCTAAGCAAGTTCAATTAAAAAATATTAAAATATTGATAAGTCAATGAAAAAATACTCAAGTTTGCTCCAGACTAGACCATTTTGCTTAGACACCTTTTTGATTTAGTATTTCAAAGATAAAATGGGGCGAAATTATGTCCAAGCAAGTCTCCTTTGCTTTAACATAATCATAATACAACAAATTAAAGTACAGCACAATACAACAAATAATAAAATTACATAACCAAGAATATCTTTCCAATTGCTACATGTATTATTGAGTTAAGTATGTTATTTTGAAGGATTTGCCTATTTGAGAATTCTATCACTCTTTTAGCCACACAATAAAGAACATATCTAGTTTTAACACTTTTCCCTATTAAAATCAACTCTCCAAAAAACTATAAGCTTTAAATTAAGCACAACCTAATGTCATGAAGACTCATAAACAAATAAATACATGTGAAATATATACTAAATGACAAGTTTATAATAAAGAGATAGAACAGAATAACTCTTCTTTAATCCATCTCGTATTAAAGAGAGAGAAACTCAATATGAGATGGATTACAGCTATTACCATTTTTACACTGAAATAGTACGTCTTTTACAACTTTCTTATTGCTTACAGTTATTGAGTTCATACAACAATGGTTCAAATCATTTGTCTAAATACTGCAGCATTCATGCCTACAGCAGCATAAGATACCTAATTTAAAAATATAAAAAATACCCAATTTATTTGCTAGACAATTAGAATTTTAACTTGCATGCGATTAAATGAAAACAATTGTTGAAAAACCATTTTTAATGCTTTTACATATTTATTTCTTTATAAATATGTATAAATCTATTTTTTAATGTGGTTTTGAAAGAATACAAAAAATTAATTGCTATAAAGAAAATACTGTATTTTCAAAACTTGCAACACACACAAAAATAATTCGACCCTGAAGTATTAGACCATAAATACAAAAGAATATATTTTACCAAAAAAAATAGCATTTAGCATATGTCATTTTTTAAACTTTAATTTAGCATTGGATGTAGATATTTATTTTTCGGATAATTGATTGGCTTTAATACAGTAAAAGTACTCACACACTAAACAAAATAAGTCAATACTAATTTAATTTTTAGTTGCCGATTAAATGAAATTGTATTAAAACTAGTTCTTAAAGATATTTCATGTTTGTTGCTTTTGAAAAGCTGTTATAACTAACTCTATATTCAGTGGCAGATAACGACTAGATAAGGACTTTAAAAGAAAACATTGAAAAAGGATGCAAACATACAACTACTAAATGTAATACTACAAGATTTTAGAAAAGACATACTAACTAGTGTGACTAGCAATAATTAACATAAGACAGCATATTTTACAATTAACCAACAAAGCCTCACAAAATCACACTGCGCAAAAAGAAGTCTGAAAAATAAAATTGTTATGTTATTTTTAGGTTAATCAATTTATGTCATTTCAGTTGGTTATGAAGGAAATTATATTGCGTACATATTTATAAAAGACTGTTGTACAAAATCATTCTGCTTTCAAAAAACTAAAAAGTATAGTAATAACAAAATGACACTATTTTTAACAATTAAAGAGCTTAGTGGAAGAAATTTTTTGAAGAAAAAAAATGATTTTTGTGTTAATGAACATATGTTATTCCCTTCTTTACAGAGATAACAAGTTTCTCTTCTTACATAAACTTTAAGTATATTTTTTACTGTTTTAAATGTATCTAAGTGCAAACTAAAAACTTTAAAGCTAATTATCTCATTTTCACCTTTTTGTCACATAGCATGTTCTTCTACAAAGCTCTTCAATCATGTTTGGACAAAATTTTATATTTTTACAGTAGTATATTTGCAAAAAAATGGCATAAGATCACAGCTTGCAATTTTTTTTTAAGTTTCGACAAATACAATTAAACTTAGAACTTGTATACCGTTAAATGGCAATTTACATTCAGAAAATTAATTCTAAAGCACAAAATAACGTATTTATAAAGTAATAAAATGTTGAAGTAATTTTAAAAACACAGGATTCAATTTTAAAAACAAAGATCCTATTATCAATCAATGTACATCAGTTTGAAGACTCCAATAATTGTATATGTTTGTAGAATTAGAGGCACAACTACAGCTCAAAATAGTATCATGGCAACTATGAAATATTTTGGCGACACTAAAAACATTTATGCTGATTTATTTAATAAAAAAAATTAACTATTTAAATGACTTATTAGAAGAGCTGTTTCTGTAGGTATACAACATATTGATGTAAATACATATTACAATATTTATTGCTGGTATAGAAAGTGATGTGGATGAAATCTCATGATTGAGCCATTAAAAAAAACTGGAATATCACCCAGAAACTTTGTTAAAGCATAATTGCAGATATTACACATTGCAATGACTTTATTACCTACACATTTGAAAAAAAGGCATTTTATTTAATGCACAATGTTCTTAGTAATTTGTGGAAAGACAAAAAATATTTTTGTACTTTGGATACAGACAAGTAAAAAAATTAGTTATTGCTTGAATTTAAATTAGAATAATTTTGCAATGCTCAAAATAATTATTGGCTGCAAAGTTATCGGTTTAAGTACTGGCATTGAACAGACAAGCAACATATTTTAATGAAAATATTATACATTTCTGCATTGTCAATTAAATTAAAATGGGTTTTCAAACATAGTGTGAACCGCTTTAGTATTACACACAATTATGCATAATTATTTTAGCAACTAAATTGACAAAAATATATAATTTCAGATTACTTCTAATAAATTTTAAATAAATAAAAAAAGAGCACAAATATCAGAAAAAATAGTCAAAAATTATTTGTAAGGCAAAACATTGATTTTAAAATACGTCCTAGAATAAAGAATACAAAAAAACATGCAATAAAAATATTTTGTCAGTGTAACAAAATAAATTCATACAAAAATATCTTGTATAACCCCTTAAAGGAACAGAAGGGTGTAATTGCAAACTTTGGAGAATGCAAGTTGCAAAACTCACATTCTTCAAAACATAACTAAATGATAGGGTTTGGGTTGAATTAACGTCACACTAGAGGACTATTAATAAGATATAGTTTTCAGTCTCAACCCATTGGCACCTTTTGATAATCCTACATTCAATTGGACGAAGAAGCCAATGAACGGCTGTACCCTATATCTTAGTTATACTTTGGAGAATGTGAGGTTCGCAAGTACACCCTTCAGATGTACTGTGCATCTGCAAAATTAAGTTTTAATACAGACTTATATCGAGTTTTAAACTTTTAGTTAATATTGTTATAAGGGGACATTAATTTTACAAAATAATTATTTAAATCAACAAATATTAGTTGAAAACACTGGAAGCGAATATTTTTAACAATAAGGTCAAATAATTACTTCTAAAATAAACTTGACCCAAAATAAAAGTTTAAACATAAAAAAAACTAAAAAGAAAACAATTGATGAAAACATAATTTAATGATCTTTAAATTATGAAACACCAGTTTACAAACTTTATCCAAAAGAAAACACTGTGAGAATTTATGTATGCTATAAATTTAAATAAAACTTATGTGCTTTCTTATCACATATGTATAAATATAAACTACAAAAATTAAACAAACCCAGTTCCAAAAATATATTTTTGGAAACTCTACTAGCAGTAGGAAGTAGAAAGGATAAGTTAGGAAAAATTATGTTAATGTGAATTAAAACCAGAAGCCAAAATAAATTATGTTTCTGAAGCAAAAGGGTTTCTTAAAACGGAGAATTTCAGAAAGTAAAACACGTGAAAACATGCACACAAAGCCTACATGCATAAGAGGTTTCTACATCATAAGTTAACAAAATATATTAAGATGAGCCAAAAAAATACATTTAAGAAAATATCTTCTAATAATTTATGCAAATACTCCCAAAAATTTAAATACAATTAAAGTAAAATCTATAATGATAGTCAAAGAGGTATCTTTCATAATAATTCTATGAAAAAAATATATACAAATCTGAGTTTTAAGTACATTCTTTATTTCTGTAGGTTACAAGAAAAAGTGTCAATGCCCAATGAACATTAATATAAAAGAGTTTTTTTTTCTATATATTCTACACAGAGGCAATATATAAGAAAATCCTTCAATCAACATTTTATAGGCATTCACTTTTTCCACCCTGTAAGATAAAGATTTAAAATCTGTTAATGTAATTTCTATTTAACAATATATTTGGTATTTCTAGCAGTAGTGGTAAAAATCCTTTTTTAATTAAATTTGGTGTTGCATTGCATCAAGTAGGCGCTTCACTCGGGTTCTATTAGAATAGAACATCTAGGGTGCACACTCTCCAAGTTCCTTCCGTTGTAAGGGTGGCTTAAGGCTTTTCAGTAGTTCAACTAATAGTGGAATGGTGACAAAAATTGAAAGGACTCTAAATGAATTTGAAATTGATTAAGAAGGGAATTGTGCTAAGTTTTTGCTGGTCCATTTGCAGACTTATTTCTCCTCTTAGTAACCCTGTGAGGAGCAATGGGATGCACGACACTCTCATTTTGGGGGCTTGAGGAAGTGGATGCTTTCATTTCTTCAATCTCTAAAACCTAGAGAGAAAAAGCATTACTTAATAAAACTTCTAGTATAATTCCGTTCTCACAATATGTCAATGTGTTCTGTCACTTCTGGTAGGTCACATAGTATTCAAACCTCACTTCCGGTGTACTGGCGAGTTTTGCTGCAGGCCTGTTGCCAGAGTGTTTTGATGTGGTGCTGTAAACATATAGTTTATAAGCTGTTCGGAGATGTTCTACTTTTAACGTCAACCTGTCGTCACTGAATAAAGAACTTCTAGAGATATGTTGTTTTGGCACTTATAATGCCACAATATTAAACTTTTCATGATGCTTTAAAATAAGAGTTTTGTATGGATCATGGTGTGTGTGTGTTGGCATTTCGTTGGAGTTTGTTTTCTACACTTACTTACTCTGGTCAATGTCATATTTATTACCAAAACCGTTCCTTTTTTTATGTTTTACAACTTATTAAATATTAAACTTTACTTGTAAAGAAAGTGTCTATGCTGTCATTTTATAAATTACTTAATTCTACTAATCTGTTATTTGAGAATCAATATGGCTGTGTGTATTATAGCTTATAGATTTTAGAACCTCAGATACAACAAAAAGCATTAACCCTTGGGGCTACAGCATGTGGATTAGAATCCCACGGCTGGTTGAATGTCTGTAGCCATTCAGAATCAATTTTAAGCTACAGAACACAGTTCAATCAGCCCTTTTGTAATAAACAGAGCATAAAAAATATCAAACAAACCAATGACTGTGCCTGAATATCAAAACTTGATGAATACATTGCTTTTGAAAAATGAAGCATAAAAATTCCAGTATTTTTCTTAATTGCTCTTTTGAGGAATATAGTCACATAACTGTCAGTTTTTCTACCAACAGATAATTATAAAACTGGTAAAAATTATATAGTGGTTAACATTAAAAATGTGTTGTTCATATACTTTGTTTAAAAATTATATTTTGAACAATAAAACAAAATTTAATACTATAAAATTAGACAATTTAAATACAAATTAAACAGTAAATGAAAGCTTGCATTTCCAGCATATTTAGTTATCAATTGCATAGTTATAACTAAAGAAAAAAAATTCATATGAGCTTCCAAGCAAACTGTATACACATTTAATTAGCCAACCTTGTTCAGTAAATTTGACACATTTAATAAAGCTATATATTTTTAAAATTTTACTCAGTTGAATATGTAAATCTTCCATCTATACATTTGATCATGTGAGACGCATGCACAACTCTGTTTACTAAGGTCTAATTTGTTTAAAAATAGTAATCTTGGAAAGGACTCTTTTTCTATTACCAAAATATCTAATATTTTTTAAATAACCAGAACAAATAATAAAAACTACTTACAGATTGATTTCTTTTGGCAAAAAGGACGCATATATAGAGACAGATGAATGTCATCACAAGCTATCAAAAATACAATTTAAATTATACATTTAATAATTATAATTGTATTTAATTATGATGTATGTTAACTTAACAAAGTCATTTAGTTATTGATGTTTTATAACATACCTGAATAAGCAACCAAAGTAGTATATTTTCAACTTGAGTTCGAGCAACAAGTTCAAGCCCAAACTTTGACCAAATTATTGCTTCAGTCAGCGTAATAGCTCTGAAAGGGAAAATATAAGTTGAAAAAACCTACAATGAGATTTTTGTACTCTTCAGTGTATCTTCCATTAAGTCATTAATATAACTGCCGATTTCTGAGGTACAGATTTTATTATAAAAGGCAACTATATTTTTAATGAATATAGCAGTTGATATTAACTAACTGGAGAATACAGAAAAAAAGTATGTTTGTAAGAGAAACTGTCACTTATAACAGCTACCTTACAAAATTCATGAATTTATCAAAAAGCGCCAAACACAGCATAGATAAAACATTTATTTCCCACAAAAAAAACCTGCTTTTTAAAAATTACATATTAGGCAGCCTATTAACAAGATTAAAGGATTAGATTTTAAAGATTTAGCGGCATTCTTTTTTAAATAAAAAAAGTTTAACTATGAAATTTTGTGCATGAAAGTATTACGAAAATGCATAAATTTAAATTAGCTATCCTTTATTAGTAATTAAGTATGGGTAGCGCCAAGAAGATTACAGATAATAGTATGCAATTCTTTGCAATGAGAATGTTAAACAAACAAGCAAAGTTTATCCGAAACTATTCAGTGATGTTTTGTTTTAGTACTAACTAAAAATAACATTGTATTACTTTTTATGCTTCAAAAGTAGGAATAATTTGAAATATAGTACTTTAGACATTAGATTGATATAATTTAGTTACGAAAAATCGTCTCACCCAAAAACCCAACATTGAGTTCCTACTCTTTTACACCTAGGATCTGTAACATAGCTGTAATATTGCCTGTAAAGTAAAAAAAAATCTTTACTCTGATGCAAATTGTTTTATTCATTTGAAATGTTTAAATCACACAAATTAGTAAATACTATAATTAGTATATAAATAAAATAGAGCCAATATTTTATGAATTAGTATACAAAATTTTGATGGCAGCTATTCCTAATAAACTACATAAAAATAGTACAACATATTTTCAGGGGGGGGGGATTAATATATACACTGTAATAAAGTTACTATGTAATTCAATATTATTCTGTAAAAAAATATGCACATTTTAAAATAAGTAATTTCAATATGAAAATCATTTTAGAGCAGACATTACCTTAAAGTAGGTGCAACAATAAGACCAATAAGGATAATTCTCCCTACACTCAGTGGATGACTGGGTGGAATCTCAAAGATGTGCTTCAGAAAGAAAGTATTGAGTTCAGTCACCTGCAGTAAGGGAAAAAAACACTACTTTACAAAATAGTTTAGTTTGGTTTTAAAGTTAAATTGGTAGATATTATATGAATAAGGAGACATTTTGTTAACCTTCTTTAATCTTTTTTCTAATAAAAATATGTGCCAGAAGTTCATGAAAAACTAAACCAAACTAATTGTTAAAGGACATTTAAACTAAATGAATCAGGAGCTATGTCATTTAGGGATAAGTACTTTTAAGCAATCAGCAATTTCGAAGCGTCTCGAAAAAAATTATGTAGGTTTTTTTTATTCCCTGATTTTAAAAATACCATACATATAATGAAAATAGAATTTCAGAAGCTAGCCAAAATCTTCCAAAATAAATACAAAATGCAAGTTTAATTTTTATAATTTTTTACCTATTCATATAAGAATGGAATATTAATAAAAAAATAAAGCTAGTTATTTGCATAACTATATAGCTCTGATAACAACTAATTAGCTTAGTGTTTTTAAATTTGTAAATTACTTATAATAAAAATGTTTTCAATACATAGTAACTAGAAAATAATATGTGATATTTAAATCTATAGGGGACGTACATAAATTACGTCACGCAAAAATTTGACTTTTTTGACCCCTCCCTCCCCCCATGTCACGCTGCGTCACATTTGATCGAACCCCTCCCCCCGAAATTACGTCACGTTGCACCCCCCCCCCCTTTTTTTCAAAGAAAAAGTTAATATTTCCCTTTGTTTCTAAAATTTGAAAATAAATCAAGTCACAATTTACAGCGTGTTACGAAGTACCGTTAGGAAAAGGTCTGTAAAATGTAGGAGGCTAATAATGCCAACGTTGTGGCATATAATAATACCCCTATCATCTTTCTGAAATAGTGTTTTTTATGATGATCTTATGATAAAAAAAGATTTAAGATTTTTTTTCTCATTTTATGCAAAACAGATTTTCAATGCAAAAGTGAAACTTTCCAAATCGTTACGTCACGCAAGCGATTACCCCCTACCCCCCTCCATGTCACGGCCCGTCACGTTGGAGCATACCCCTCCCTCCCCCCTCTGTGCGTGACGTAATTTATGTAAGTCCCCATAAAGAATACAATATATACAATTTTTACCTGCCAAAAGAACACAAGTTGATACACAGCAAAGAATCTCATATATGTGCAATTTGGATCTAGCCATCGAACATGAGTCCAACTATTTAGGCAAAACAAAAACAATCATATTATTACTGAAAAAAATTACAGTTTGCATTTGATTGACTCATCAACAGAATTATAGTTACCTAGCTGGAGTAAACTGCAGAACAGCACGACGGATTTTCCCTTTGGTACTTGTTATGGATCTAAAGAAAATTTAAAGAACTTGAAAAAGTTTCAATTTTTTAAACAATCAATTTTTTACTTATTAACACTCTAAACTAAGTTTTTAAAAAATCAAGGAATCTAACATATATCCCAATATTAACTGAAAAACAACACAAGATATAAAGGTTGACAAGAACAAAAGCTGACATCTGAATTTAATTAAAAATAAATCTTATTACTCTTTAGAGTTTGCAATACCGTATATTACAGAATATGGAAAAGTTATATAAATGGCAAATGCAGTTTTTCAGAAATAAAATTACTAACTATTGCTTTAACCCCTTCTCTACCATGACCACTTTGCAAGCATATCCCACTGGTGGTACATGCTATGTCAAGCTCATATGCCAGTATTTCCCTAAAGGAGACGAGACACTGTTCAAATTGCTAGCATCTACGTAAAAAGATTAGCTAGTGAAAGAACAAAAAACTTATATCTAGGTCAAACTCAAATAGAGGAAAAATGGTTTTCAAAAGAGGATCTCCAAAGTGGTCTGGTAGAAAGGCGGTTAATATAAAAAAAAATTTATGATCAACTAAGGCAAGCTAAAAATCTATCGATACAACAGTTAAACTACAATTAAACGAACATTCTATAACAAATGGGAAACATCTCTTACTTGATACTCTCCCATTCATATGTTTCATTTTCTAATTTACGACACAAGACCATTCCAAACCAGATACCACAGCCATTGCAAAGCAATATATCCAAGATCAATGCATCCCACCAGCATTCTACAAAGTTAGGCAGCAGGTGAGCAAAAGCCACCTACAATAATTGAACAAATAATTAATACATATGATTTTAGGGAGAATTAAATACTAAATAAGGCATAGAGGTAGTTTTTCACGTTAACCCTTCTACATATATAGTACTATACAGATAATGTTAAGAAAGTAGAAAGTATCTGAAAAACATAAGCAATTTATTATAATTAATAACACAAATTATCTTAAATTTTAGTACTTTTTTATTCCACATTTAAAAAAAATTTCATAAAGCAGACTCATACAAAAAGTATAAAAATTGTTTTTAAAAAAATTTCAATTACGCTTTTTTGAAAAGTTGCATTGTAATACATAAGCTATTCTGTTCTTTGAAATGAAATAGGAGTGTCAAGGTTGCAATTTTTTCAATATCAAAACACAATTACAATATGACTAACCTCTGTGATTTCCCATGTAACACTTATTGTCCAACAAATGCCGTAGTGTCTGACAAGCATGGCCTTCATAGCCCATCCAAAAAAATGTCCAAAGGCAAAAACATCAACATGGTTCCAAACACGCTCAACTGTAATATCAGAACAATTGACTCCATACTCCTACAAACAATAGATTATAATTATACACAAGGGCACCGAAAATTTTAACACTTTTTTTAAAAGCGACTAAACATACAGTCCTTTGATCTGTATGAAAATAAACAACGAAAAAATTGAAAAATAAATAATAATACATAACATTGCTGATAAGAAAAAAATATTAATAAGTATATGCAAATATGTTGAATCATAAAAGATAGGTTCAAAATATAATAAAATATAATGTCTCAAACTGTCTTTGCTTGTCAAAGCTAATTTTTGAAACACAAAAAATATTACACAAATGTTTGTACCTTTTCATTGTCGATTCTAAAATCCACTAGTTCTGGGTAGAACCAATATATTATTCCCTTGATTGTGTCATAACTTTGAAATAGAATAAAGAGGAGCCCAAGTAGGTAAATGACACTCACACCTAAAGAGAAAATTATTTAAGAAATATCACACCCAAAATTTTATATTTTTATTCTCATGTTTTAAAAATGTATCTAGAAAATTAAGAAACCTCACAAATAAAATTATTCAGTATTATTACTCAGTTTTTGAATAACAAGATGTAGAAATGTGGAATAATTTTCCCTCAGAAGTATTGCAGAAATTTTAAATTCTAGGTACACTAAGAATTAAAATGTTTCAACTAAGCTTTTAATTGACAATTAATCTAACTATAAAGAATTTTTTTAAAAATCCAATAGAAATTGTTTTACATTTAATTTAAAGTAAATTTGCTTGCAACTGAATTTTAAATGTTCTCTTTTAATTTTATGTATTTCTATTGGATTTTTTTAAAAATTCTTTATAGTTAGATTAATTGTCAATTAAAAGCATAAGTTGAAACATTTAAATTAATTTATTAAATATAATTTTCCATTTTGAAGCATATAATCTTACCAAAAACTACTCTCCATATTGCAGGATGGGGTCTAATAAATGGACCTGAAAAAAATAGGACTTTATAATAAAATGACTGGATAATGCAATTTTGCAAAATCTCTATTTAATAAATATCTCTTAATTAATATTTGAAAATTCAATATAAAAGTATATTAAATCATTTTTAGCATTTGATGCTGATTTTATAAGAAATATATTTACAAAATTTCAAGTTTTGCAAATACAAAAAAGTAAAAACTTAACCCTATAAAAAAGAAATTCAGACAGACCCAAAACTATATAAAAATAAAGCCAAACGGATATTTTTAAAAACAGACTAATAATTTAAAGTTAACTTACCATTTGGAAAAGCTAAGACACTTATAATTAAGAAAAACACACACATGCACATAACTCCATCCCAAATATTGTTTTCAATGGAATCATCACTCCTGTAAATGGGAAACATCTTTTGAATAAGAAAATATAACCTTTTAACAAAAAATAATATGAAAATTGACAAACAATAAAATGACATTACAATCATGTTTTAAAGGAAAAAGTTTTGGAAATGGGGCAAACTTTTTACAAAAAAAACGACCCTGATGCAGGAATTATTGCAAACTAAAAGTTTGACTCACAACCTTTTTTTTTTTCAATCACTTAAAAATACCAGAAATGTCAATTTTGCAACAATTGGCAAGTTCCTGATTTTGTAATTCATGTCTAAAGTGCTTACAAACAATGGTAATTGGAAGGCACTTAGGATCAGGGCTTGCAAAATGTGTGAAAGTAATATAACATAATCGGTTCTTTAAAAATAACTAAAAGGTTACCATAATTGGCACCTTTTTACTTATTTAGCAATATTTAGTCAGTGCAGTGGTATGGGAACGTACATAAATTATATCACACAAAATGTTGACTTTTTTACCCATCCCTCTATCTATTTAACGTTTGATCAACCCCCTTCCCTAATATTACATTACGTTGCAGCAAGTACCAATGTCCCCATCCTCTTTCTGAAATAAAGTGTTTTTTTATGATAAAAATGTTTTTCCTCGAAAACTTTAACATTTTATGCAAGAGATATTTTCTGCAAAAGTGAATTTTTTCGAATCGTTACGTCACACAAGCGATTACCTCTCCCCATGTCACGATCCGTTACGTTGGTGCATACCTACCCCTCCCCCCTCTGACGTAATTTATGTACGTCTCCAGTCCAATCAATGGGAAAATACCAAAAATATACAAATTTGGTTTAATAAGATTAAAATTTCTCTTAAACTTTGGTTTTACAGATAGGCCTTATAAATTTCAATTATAGTGTAGTGGCAGGGTCAACACCAGAAAAGGTAACTCATCAAATTCGCCAAATAGTATCAGATATTAGATTACAAACTTAACCTGCACCATCCCATCTACACATATTGTTTACATACACAATACGTTTATAGATGGACAGTGCAGAAGACTACAATCAATCCAACCCCCATGCACGCCCTTACAAAGTATTGAGCTATTTTTAGACAAAAGAAAATAAACTGTTCATCACGAGGGTAGAAAATATGTAACTTATAATTATTGACCTTGTATTTTAATTTATTAATTTTACCCAATGAAAAATAAGCTTTCTAACACAAATTAAATTAAAATAGATATGCTATATTCTACACAACTAATGATAAAATTTCAAATGAAAAATTTAAATCTTTAAAAAGAAGTATATAACAATACTTTTTTCTTAAACATAAATATATAAGAAGTTTATCAAAATTTTACATTAGAATACTAATTTCTATTATATTACAGTTTGTAAACAAACCATAGCCAGTTCCAATCATTTACCTAGTAAACACTTTAAACAGTACAACAGCCACTGCTCCTGTTAAAAGTGTAATTGTATGTGGTTTGTAAAAGAATTCCAATGATATATCATCAACTGGACGCTCATTTACATAGCAAAAATTATCATAAGGAACACTTGAATCATTTGCGACTTTCATTCCCTTCGCCATGCCTTCTTTCCCAAATCGAATGTATTTGTTTTAACCGCGGTTACAGTTAAATTTGAGTGTGTGTAATATTTTACTTACTGGTTTTTTTTTAATTTGCTCATAGAGTTAGTGTGATCCGTGTGAGCAGTAATTGCTATACTATCGATTAAAAAAAAACTGCCCTTGACCACGGTTTCACACTCGCTGGAATTGCACTCAACGCTGCACGCAACAGCAATGCAGCACAACGCACAGCAAAGTAGCCTGATCATCGTTTCATTTGTCTCGGGCCATGTGTAGCGGGACCATTTTTTTCACGCCTTACCGACTGGGCTCCCCATCCTTAATAGAGATTGTATTTATGAGAGGAATTACAGTAAAATCATATCGAACGATGTTTGTATTATGAGGATGTACATTATATCGACTGTTTTAGCTTTATAAGTACTATCAAAAATAAAGGGATATACAGTGCTAGACTTGTAGGCAGGTGCGGAATGACGCACCCAAAGAGTTCTATAGTAAGGTAGAGACTGAACCAGGCAACAGCACCATGGACCAACACGGAGACAATATAGAGTGGCATGTATAGGGTGACAATATAGGGTGGCATGGGGGTGGGGCCCAATGGCCGAGTGGTTTGGATAGCAGGCCATAACGTTAGCAGTCCGCACGCTGTAACAGGTGCGGGCACGATTTCCGCCTTTGCCCTATGTGTACTTCCTTTCTCAGTATCAAAACCATTATAAATTAACTAGCACTTTTGCCACTCTATTCGGGCTCCGTAGTGAACCATGGCTGCCGATGGCAGCTCAGTACGAGTCGTTCCTCTACCCTACTAGAACTCTTTGGACGCACCCCCACACGTTTCAAGAAAATAGCCTTACGTCCCCTCACTTCTAATAACACTTAATTCCATGCCCCCACTTGTTTTGTTTACTTAGTTGGTTTCAACTTTAAACAAAAGAAAACAACGACAATGCTATTGTTTCACGTTATGGATTTCAACAACTACAATGGTTTGTTTTCATTTGTTGTCTGGAATTTTGTTTTGGTATTCGAAAATGAGTTTTCTAAGAAAATTTTACTTATTAAATTTTTTAATGACCCCAACTTTTAGCAGTGCTATTAGTTGTTCAAATTATTTGTTAACGAAAACTTGCATTTAGTTAGACTCGACACTGCAGCTGTCAAAACTGATGACATTTACTTAAATTTAAAAAAGAATTTTAGTTGAGTTTCATAGAAGTTAAGCAATCAAAATAAATTAATTTCACAAGAAAAAAAACCTAGAACTCTGACCACTATAGAACTATTGCCTAAAAACCACACACAAAAATATTTGCCATTATTTTTTAAATATGTAAAAAAAAAGTAAAGATAAAATCTACACATTTTTTTGCTGAAGTTATTAAAGGTTATTAAGTCTCTATGGTTCAGAACTATAATTAGTAGTTACAATTTATTTTTAAGAAATATTGACATATATATATTCAAAATTGTTTTTGTTACTGTTAGGAATCAAAGATTAGTATTTAAAGAGTTGGTTACTGCTGTTTTTAACTAATCTTCTCAAGAAGTTTTGAATAAGATTGTTGGATTCACAAAATTATAGGGCATAAATATAAAAACTTTTAACATATAGTTCCTATTTAAAATGTAAGAATATTTTTTTTTTAATTATCTCTTGCAAATAGTTGCATTTCTAAGAGAAATCCAGAGAGTTAATTTTTAATGTGTAAATTAAATAGCTATTAAAATAATAAAAAAAATCAGACAAGCATGTAAAATTTTATTATGGAATTTACAAAGCATGATTCACAATTTGTACAAAACTAAAATATAATCTATGCTAAAAACATTAAGTTTCTTTACAAAGTTTCAAATGAGTACAAATTTAAATACAATATAGTGAGTAAAAAAATCTTCCTTTTAAACTCCGACTTGCAAAGTGCTTGCTGACAAGAACAAAATCAGCTGGCTATAGTTTAAACGGCAAAATCTATTTACTACATCCTTTTCGAGAGTAAAATTTCTTGAAATCATCTCCAACAATTTCCACCATTTCATTACTTTCAAAAATTCCTTTTGGCATATAACCTAAAAGTTCATGTGCATGCTCTTTGAGGAACCTTATCTTTTCTTCGTTGACTTTCTTTGCATGTTCCGATTTCAAGTTTTCTCTGTATTTATGTTCTGCAAGTTCACTGGCTTTTTCCAAAGATTTTCTTTTTCGCTTTTCTTCTATCATAGCCTGTAATTTAAAAATAACATACAAAATTGAAATAATACGTTAAAAGTAGCTTTTAGAATATTGAGTCAAATATCTAACGTTTTTTTTTTTATTCAAATCAATGATCAAGCATAAAATAATACTTTTAAGAAAATTTCTCCATAAAATTTTTTTTTTCACAAAGGCCTTAAAATTGCTTTCACACACTGTTTATAATAAGATAAACCTATTTTTTTACACAGTTTTATATAAAAAAAATATTATACCACAAAATGAATGCAAAAGTTAAGTTTTTTTAAGCACATTATATGCTTTGAAACTGAAAACTTAATTCAAAGTACATTGGTAATTTGCTAATAAATTTTTTTAAAAACATTATTTAATTACTTTTACTAAACGCAAGTGTTCTGTTCTCTTTAAACTTCTTTTATGTTGAGACATAAGATCTAATTTATCTTGTTCATACAATTTGGCCATCAGGCTCTGACGGTACAGTTCCTCCTCTTTTTTCTGAAGATCTAAAAAAAAATAGTTAATAAAAAGAATACATATTTAAGTAAAAAATAATCAGTAAGAATTAAAAATGGAAAAACAGCTAAATCTTAAAGGGACTCAAACATTTATTTTAACGCAATTCAAGGGAGTTCTATAATAAATTAACTTTTTTTTGACACTTTGTAGATATAAATACAATATAGATCTCACTTTAAACTGATCACTCTTGGTCTGAAAATAAAATATTCTTAATGAAAGCAAATTACATGATCTAATTGTTTAGATGTTATAAAGCTACTCCAGTAATCAGCAAACGATTTGCATTTTTAATATTTATTTGTATTTTTTTAACTGTGATAAAGATACTAAAGCAAACGATTTTTATTCTTAATATTAAATATTTTTCTAACTGCTAAAAAGCTAGCAAACGATTTTTGTTTTAGATGTTTATTTCTAATTTTTTAGCTGTAATAAACTAAATATACTTAAAAATCGTTTTAAAAAAATGTTTAAAATAAAACTAAATAAACAATCTGTGAAAACGTGCTGTTTAAGGAGCAATAAACCTCTAAGGTCTTCAATGCATTGAATGGGAAACATAAAAACGTTCGAAAACGATTGGAAGTAATGGTTTGATTCGAAAAATTCTTAGCCTATGTTTGTTCCAGAGATGAGATGAATTTTTGTGCCTAATTTCGTGACGATCTGTAGCGTGGTTCTTTAGATCTCGTGTCTTATACAAACAGACAAACGGAAGTTGCCTATAGATTTATAATTATCTGAAGCACATTTAAAAAAACAATGTCTTTAAAGTATTAATATTCAAAATTAAATGTATAAAGAAAACTTCACAAAAAACATTTCATAATTGTACTTTGAAAACCAAAACATTTAAAAACATTTATACCTTCTTTTTGCTTCTTAACTTGCATCTGGAATTGATACAAATGTTGAAGATCCTGACGAACTTTGATCTTTTTAATTTCACTCTCACGCTCTCTTTCCATATCAAATAATTCCTTCTCCTCTACAGCTAATTCAGTTCTTAGATGTTCTTGTTTCAGCTTTTCATGATACAGGGACTCAAGGTAAGAAAGAAGTTTCTCTTGGATCTGGAGCCTTTGATCTAAAGAGAGCTGCTTTCTTTCAGCTTCGACTTGTGCCCTTAGCTCTTGAGCTTTGCGATACTCATCCACTTTGAACTGGTCAGCTTCCTCTCTGTGTTTCTGTTGTTGTTTCAATGCTTCACGAACTTTGCAAAGTTCCTGGGCTTGTTGGTTAAAAGCGATTCTTGCCTAAAAAATTTAAATATGTAAATATTCAATAAATTTCACAATAATTTTCTTGAATGCCCCGACATTTATAGATTTACCGTTCTAGGCTTTGCGGCTACTAAGGGGCAAACTGATGGCAAATTGTAAAGGAGCATCCATTGGGCTGCCATCGTTTCCCCTAATACCATTTGCATGCACATTGCACAACCCCTCTTTACATGTAGCGAGGGCACATTTATTAATCAACATAAAGAAAGAGACAAACAACTATGCCTTCACGGGGCTCTAACCTGCAATGATTGCCAAAGGTAAGCACGCCAACTATTGAGTCACTCAGTCAGCATAAATTTCATAATTTAAAACAGAATTTTTTTTAAAAAAAATTTGACTAAACTTTAAGGTTTAAGTAATGATGAGCCCATTCTAAGTATCCAATGTTGACATATTGATATCTTAAAAAACTGCCAATATCTGCTCTTTGAAACATTATGTGTTATTCATTTTCTCATATGCTTTCCTGCAGATGGTATTATGCAAACACTTATTAGTTTTATTACTTATAAGTTGCACACACTTATATAAGTTTTTAATTTCACAATCACTTCCTTTGGCCTATGTGATGCAATCAAAACACCAGAGCAGGGCTATCAAAATAAAGAGGCATCTTTTGGGGGATTGATTGAAACTCCTGAGGATTAAAAATTATGGATAATTTTAATATAAAAAAATAAATGTGGAGACAACATTAAAAGAAATAATATTAAAACACCTTACCTCAATAAGCCTCTTTTTTGCTTCTATTTCTTCCTCTTCGATTTTCTTCAGCATTGCATCAATAATATTCTTTTCCTTTTCTCTTTCACTCACACTTGTTGAATCCCTAGTCAACTTGAATCGCCTCAAATTCTCCAAATCTTGATGATACTTTTTCTTAGCTTGAAACTGTTCAATCTCTTTTCTTCTTTCTTCAGCATCAGCTAACTCTTGCTGTCTTCTGATTTCATCGGTAAAGGATCTTTCCTCGCGTCTTTTCACCTCCATCAAGGCCTGCTTTTCGGCCATCTGCAAGACTTGGTCCTTAGTAACATTGGCTCGAAGGTATTTTTGCCTAAGTTCTCTGAGCTCTGGGTCCCTTTCCCAGAGAAGTTGACGGAGTTTTTCTTCACGTTGCATGTTTAGTTTCATGTCGCCTGATACAAATGAAAAGTTATTGATTATTTTGATGACACATATATTGATATCATATTGAAATATAATACAAAATTATCTAAGACTTTGAATTAAACATTTATATGATTAATTACAACAAATGTAGTTTTAATTAAAATGATTTTTGAGTTTTTTTTTATCTGTGCCCTTTAATACTAGCCATATTATAGTCTACCAATGGTTGGAAATATTTGGGAGTCGCACATGTATGTAATGCTTATAAAATTTCTATGAAACAATTTATTGGTTCATGCACAAAAAATACCTTTAAGTTCCAATAAATAAAACCATTAAGTCAATTTCTTAACTGATATTATCGTTCACTGAATGAAGAAAACGTAAAACTTTTGACCAGGCACAACTTAAAAAAAAAATATATTAGGAACAAAACATTGACTTTCACATTTTTCTATTTGATATATGTATAAAAAATACTCCCAAAAACCTTAAATAAAATACGTTTTATGCTAGATAATATTTATAAGTCTAAAAAGAAAAACTTTCATATGATGACTAATTAAGCATAATTTAAATAAAACAAATTACCCAATTCTTTACTGAGGAAGTTTTCACAAAGAAAAAAATTCCTTTTGATATTCGTGCTTGTCACCTGAACTGAATCTTTTAAATCGCCTCGATTATTTTCCGGCTGCATCGAAAGGTTTAAAATAATATTAGGCAGTAAAGTAAAAAAGAATTTTAGTATTTTTTTCAAATCTATTTTTGTACAAAAAATTAATAAACAATTTTAAAATTTAAACAATCATTGAATTCGAATGTGAATTGAATCCAATCCAAATAAAAAGAAAATTACATTGTGTTTGTTTACCTAGCGGTTGCCATGGAATGTTGTAGCAGTTAAAAGCATCCAAGGTTAAAAAAGAAATACTTAAAAAACAACAAAAAAACATTTTGTTATACTTAAATTTATTAATTTAAATCAAATTATTCTATTTATTAACGATTTATAAATATAGTTTTCTTTTGTAGTTTTACAGGCATAATAAATCTAATCCGGTATGTTCAATAATTTATATTGTCGGAGTGGCGACAAGGAGTTTCGTTCTGTTTGTTTACGTTTCACGTTTCTTATGTCACGCTGGAACAAGTTTTTGTTTAATTAAAATTTTAAGTAACCATGGCTAAAAGTTCATATGAGTACGTAAAAACTTTTGAACAAACAGATGTTATTTTACCGAACACCTGGATAGTCGTCCGAGTTGACGGTAAAAACTTTCACAGATTAGCAGACACTCATCAGTTCATCAAACCCAACGACATCCGCAGCCTCGATCTCATGAACAAAGCTGCATCGGTAGTAATGAAAGAAATCCACGATATTATACTCTCTTATGGCCAAAGCGATGAATACAGTTTCGTGTTTGAACGAAACACCAAACTATACAGGAGAAGATCGAGTAAGATCTTAACCAACGTTTGCAGCTTATTCACGTCGTCGTTTGTGTTTCATTGGAAAGATTTCTTTCCGAACTGTGATCTGCAATATCCTCCGTCATTTGACGGGAGGGTAGTCACATACCCAACTAATAGGAATTTGCGCGACTATCTTAGTTGGAGGCAAGCAGACTGTCATATTAACAATTTGTATAACACAACCTTTTGGGCTTTGGTTCAGAAAGGCGATGTGTCCAGGAAGGATGCTGAGGCCCAGATTAGACATACGGTGTCTAAAGAAAAAAACGAGATTCTGTTTTCCCAATTCGGGATAAATTACAACAAGGAGCCGGAGCAGTTTAAAAAGGGGACACTTATTATACGAAGTCAAATACATAAAAATTCGGTGGTTCTTGATAGTTTCATAGAAAATGATGGATTGTACATTTCCTACTGTGATTTAATTGGAAATGCACTGTGGGATCAAAATCCACATATTTTAATTAAAGATTAGATGTTTACAGCATTATTGAAATAAATCTTTATTTTTTTTACCATTTTATGTACCTATTGTATGCTTTCAACAAGCATATTTAACAGCATCTTTTCTGATGCTGGTTTAATATTAAAAAAATTCAGCTGTGTATATGTCTTAGTAAGTAGTGATTGTCAGAGCTATAAAAAAAGATAATTTAAAAGAACTATTACCGTCTATGTCCTTGCAGACTACATACATTAGCTGATTGTAGTTAAATTGGAATTTCTTAGATACACCATTGTATCTGTTTCAGTAGTTTGACATTTTTCCTTGCTACTAAGCTTAAATTTCTTGCTAATCAGGCAGGCTTACCAGATAATCATGGCAAGTATGCATTTTAAATAAATTAACCAGCAATATTTTTCTCATCAAAGATCAAGAGTCTCATTTAGTGAATTAAAATATAAGGACTCACCTTCATAGTTAGTTGAAACTAAACACTAACAGTTCTTAGAACCATCATTTCAATATAAAAATTACAAGCCAAAGAAGAAATAAGATAACAGTACATTATTTTATTTATATTTTTCTTGTAATTGTTAGGAAAAAAACTAATCTACATTTTCAGAATATGCATTGGTATTCTTTATTTCCTAAAATTATTTATTGAAAGAAGATTTTGTGTCATTGGTTATGTTGTAATGAAACTCCATTGATGTTCAACAAATATCTTGAAATCACAGAATGCAGATGAAAATAGATTTTTTTTACAGAATCAATCCACTTTTCGCTACTTAAAATCAACATATGTTTTTGAATTGCATTATTTTGCATGATTATCAAACTTTAATGTTGGAAAGGTATTAAGCAAAAGTAACATAATATGAATTAATGTTCAATAGGATTTTAGTGTTTTATAAGGTTTTAAAATACAATTGCATTGTATATGAATCTATTTTCTACTCTAAATGAGTATACCAGTCATAAAAAAAATAAAAAATTTATTGCATTAAAAATCAACAGGTATATAAAAAGTATAAACATTAATACATCTTTCAAAGTTTTGATGCCAAATAGTTCCAGGCCTTATCCACCTAAAAGAGTGTAAAAAACATGAAAACAGCAAAAGAAAAATTATTAAATATTAAATCCATTAAATTAATAATTAAAGTAACATAGTCAGAGTTATATTTGAAATTACTAACTTTATTTTAAAGGTGTGAAACTAATGCACACAATGTAAGGTGCGAAACTAATGCACACAATGTAAATTAATTTAAAAAATAAAGGTGTACTTATAAAAAGAAACACTAATTTGTTCAAATATATAGATTAAATAAATAGAATGTTTTTTTAAAATAATCTAATTATAAACTTCTTGATTGGTAGGAGAGCTTCAGGTAAACTCATTCTATATTGATGGTTAAATTGAAAACTAAGATCTTTAACTATATTAATAACTAAAAAGCAACCATTACCTAAAAATAGTCGTCATTCAATAAAAAAATCACATTCTTCGTTTGCTTTACAAAATAATGTTTTAGCATAAAATTACTGTCATTTTTACAATACAAATCACCTTCTTACAATAGGGATACTTTAGCCCAAGCATCAAACGTTAAACTTTGTGTGAAAAAGTAATTTATCGAAGGACTTTTTGAACTAAAAGTACAATATTCAAACTTTTTACAACTAGCAAGTAAAGTAAATCTTAAATTAATTGGTAGAATAGTTAGCAGATCCTTTCATTTTTTACAACGAAATGCAATGTAAAAAAATAAAATTCAGATTATATTTCTGATACGTCAGTTTTGCACAGTGGGATATGATAGAAAATTACCCTTACAGAAAAGCATACTTATTCTTTAATTTCATTCTAGGAATGAGGAAGTTTGGGCATCTGAAGATATTTTATTATTTCATATCAAATATCTAAAGTATATTAAAATGTCTTTATGGCTATTAAAGAGGGTCATGAAAGGCCACCAAAGCACACAACCTCACATATCAAAGTTTAATTAAGAATTTCATTAATTTTCAATGGTTGGGAGAAGAGTGGTCCAGGAAGTAATAAGAATTCTGCTGCGTTAAAATTTTCTCTGAGAAAAAATTTATCAAGGGCCTTTAGACTGTGGGAACAATTTGACAGATCAGCAAGACATTAACTGAGCATTATTAAAGAGGAAAATTACGACTATAAAACTATAGATTTGTGTGATACCGATATACTACATGCACTAACTTTTTCTACTCCATTGTTTTTTATAAAAAGGGTGAAGAGTTGTTAAGGACAAAGCTCTGTTTTCCCCCCATTTAACAGTAATAGTTGAGGTGACACTAAAATGTGAGCACAACTCATGTTTTAGTAACACCTTGCGAGTACAACTTTACTTCAAGCAACCAACCTCAAAAGATTGAAATTAGGAAATAACTCTACAACAGTACACTATACCCATTATCCACCCCTCACCCATTTTCAATATATATAAAGTACTGTGCTCTACATTGTCAGTTATATATATTTTTAAAAAGTAAATATTATACACTACAAATTCGTGACCATTGCTGTATCTAAGATAAAGCAAAACAAACTTTGAGGATCCCTTGTGGAAACTTTAAGATATGATTTCGCAAGCATTGGCTGCACAATGAATTTTTTTTTTAAAATTAGCATTAAGCATTGAAAAATTATTTTTTGTGGTAAACTTATGACCTCAAGAATTTTAAAAAACATTAATGTCCATCAGGTTGTCAAAATGAAGTAATTTTATGCTTTATCTTTGAGCTTAGTAAAAAATGTAAAGACCAAATATTATATAACATTCACAGAAATTTTGCAGCCCACAAAATTAAGCATAAAATCCATTAAAACTTAAAAGCTGATAAAATCTTGGAGCCCAGGCTTATCATACCTCATGTCAAAAGCAGGGCCTCATCTCACAACTGTATTATCTTAAAATCGAATTAAATCAAGATTGTTTCCCCCATTGTTATTTTTGTTGGTTCTTTGATGAACACTTCAAGGAAGGAAAGAAAATAGAATATTGCTCCCTGATAAATGTGTTATGCATAAGCAAATACAGTCAAAGTTTTCTATGCTGGTTAAATACGATTTCAGAATTGTATTATTGTTAAGTATTTGACCTTTTCTCACCTGCTTTTTTGTTGTATCTGTTGACCATTTATTGCAGAATACAACATTGGACATTTTTACATATTGTTCATTGGATGGGAGAGATTCAACAACTGCTGTAGCTTCCTCATCAGATAAGTTAAAGTGCTCCTTAATGTTTTTAATGTACTAAGAAAAAGATAATCAAGTAAAAGTAACTGGTGTGAATTCTGATTTAACTAAAACTATGTGAACAGGTTATGCAAATAAATATGTTGTATTAATTGACATTCATACCTCAGACTCTGGAAGAATAGTTGCCCAATTTTCTTGTATTTCAATTCCAAGTTCCTCTTCAAATAATACTGAATCATTTATAAGTACTGCAGGAGCTCCTAGAAAATTGTATAAACTACATATACCAAAAATTAAAAGGAAATAAATAAAAAAATTCCTACATTTCTAAAAAATTTGAGTTTTTGAATATTTTTTAAACCTTAACTAAATAATGAGATCTAGTAGGGTTTTAGCTTCCACACTACGTTTATAACGTAAAAAGTGGAAGGTTTTATAATTGTTCAGTCCGTCTGTCTGTCCGTCCGTCTGTCTGTCACCAACTTTCACAGAAAGAACCACAAATCCCACAGACAAGTGGGAAACGTCATTTTGAAGCAAAAAATTTGATTAGGCTACATTCCAAATTTCATTAAAAAATTTAAATTAGAAGTTTATTTAAAATTTAAATAACTAAAAATTTTTATCTACATTGAAATAACATGCAAATTCTATTTTTATTCATATTTTCACTGTTGTCATCCACAAGTCCCACAGACAAGTGGGATACGTCATTTCGAAGCAAAAAATCAGATTAGGCTACATGCCAAATTTCATTAAAAAATTTAAACTAGAAGTTTATTTAAAATTTAAATAACTAAAAATTTAATCTACATTGAAATAACATGCAAATTCCATTTTTATTCAATATTTTCACTGTTGCCATTTCGTTAAACGTACGAGAAACTTTTGTTAAAATAAAATACACTTTTGAAAAATATTTATTTATGTGATATAATTCGGTTTGGATTGTTGTATTATCACAATAGAGTTCTTTTAATGGTTCTATATATATGTATGTAGAAAGATGCATAGAGAATTCTAACTTGGCATAAAAAAATATGCTAAGTTTCGCTTTTAGCTTCCACACTACGTTTATAACGTAAAAAGTGGAAGGTATTATAATCGTTCAGTCCGTCTGTCCGTCCGTCGTCTGTCTGTCTGTCTGTCTGTCTGTCACCCACTTTCACAGAAAGAACCACAAGTCCCACAGACAAGTGGGATACGTCATTTTAAAGCAAAAAATAGATTAGGCTACATTCCAAATTTCATTAAAAAATTTAAATTAGAAGTTTATTTAAAATTTAAATAACTAAATTTTTTTATCTACATTGAAATAACATGCAAATTCTATTTTTATTCATATTTTCACTGTTGTCATCCACAAGTCCCACAGACAAGTGGGATACGTCATTTTGAAGCAAAAAATCAGATTAGGCTACATGCCAAATTTCATTAAAAAATTTAAACTAGAAGCTTATTTAAAATTTAAATAACTAAAAATTTAATCTACATTGAAATAACATGCAAATTCCATTTTTATTCAATATTTTCACTGTTGCCATTTCGTTAAACGTACGAGAAACTTTTGTTAAAATAAAAATACACTTTTGAAAAAATATTTATTTATGTGATATAATTCGGTTTGGATTGTTGTATTATCACAATAGAGTTCTTTTAATGGTTCTATATATATGTATGTAGAAAGATGCATAGAGAATTCTAACTTGGCATAAAAAAAATGCTAAGTTTCGCTTTTATTTTTAAAGCATCAATTGTACAAATTATAAATTTTTTGAACTGTAAATTAATTTAACAAACTATAAATAAGTGAATTTTCGAAAGAAATGTAAATGGGAATTTATTAAAAAAGATACATCATTATTCTTCGAACTTCAAACAAATTTAGCAAACGATCAAGTCTAATTATTAAATCTGAGAAAGAAGATTAATGAAAATAGTTAATTTTGGCGTTTAAAACTTTGAATTACAAATAGCTAAAGGCCCTGTTTTTATTAGAATTAAATCACATGTGCCATTCGCAACAATCGCTCGAGAAACTTTAATTCTTTTAGACAATAAATTAAAATAAATTTATTTAGACAATAATTAAATAATTTTTGGACATCGATCAGTTTGAAATGACGTCAAATATATTTCACTACGGAATCCTTGTATGTTGATATGAAATGTTTTCATTCTATTTAAAAGCTAGGAATATGACATATTTATTCTTTAAAATATAAATTAATTTTTGCAAACGATAAGTAATAATTATTGAATTTTCGAAATAAAATAAATGAAACTAGCCAAATTTAGCTGTAAATGTTAAATATAGAATTAATGTTGTGTTTGGCGCGTTTTTTCCTGTTAAACACAAATATGTGGAAGCGAGTTAAGTGACAGATCTGTTACAAACCTACTTGTTATTTTTAAAGATCAATTTGTACAAATTATAAATTTTTTGAACTGTAAATTAATTTAACAAACTATAAATAAGTGAATTTTCGAAAGAAATGTAAATGGGAAATTGTGGCGACAAAAATATTTATTAAAAAAGATCACATTATTCTTCGAACTTCAAACAAATTTAGCAAACGATAAAGTCTAATTATTAAATCTGAGAAAGAAGATTAATGAAAATAGTTAATTTTGGCGTTTAAAACTTTGAATTACAAATAGCTAAAGGCCCTGTTTTTATTAGAATTAAATCACATTTGCCATTCGCAACAATCGCTCGAGAAACTTTAATTCTTTTAGACAATAAATTAAAATAAATTTATTTTGCGACATCGATCAGTTTGAAATGACGTCAAATATATTTCACTACGGAATCCTTGTATGTTGATATGAAATGTTTTCATTCTATTTAAAAGCGAGGAATATGACATATTTATTCTTTAAAATATAAATTAATTTTTGCAAACGATAAGTAATAATTATTGAATTTTCGAAATAAAATAAATGAAACTAGCCAAATTTAGCCTGTAAATGTTAAATATAGAATTAATGTTGTGTTTGGCGCGTTTTTTCCTGTTAAACACAAATATGTGGAAGCGAGTTAAGTGACAGATTCTGTTACAAACCTACTTGTTTTTTAATATTATAAACTAAAAAGGTTCTTAATACACTTCCCTATCAACCATTTAATAAAGCTTTCAATCATTATTTAGTTATTATTTTTTTCCCTTCTCCAAACATTGCCATTAAAATGAAAGCTATGCAAATTATATTATCTTGAACTAAATATTTTTAAATGGTTAAAAATCGAAATGAATAAGGTAGTTTTTAGTTTAGGTAGGTTACCTTTTTTATAGTGATAATTAAGTACTTGCTGCAGCTCTGATTTGATCTTGTCACGGACAAATTTCATAAACCCTATTTTAACTTCCTAAAAAGTGAAAGATTGGATTATGCATTATTAAGATATTTCAAAAACAGCATCTTTTAATTAAGAAAATAAGTACAACAGTTATTTTAACATGAATAGAAATATTATGTTACGCTTTCCATTATTTCTACTATTCAACACTTAGAAGAATTTATAATTAAATTATTGAAACATTGAATGGTTTGAAATGGATGGAATTAATCAGATTTGGATTTATATTGAAGCTTTAAATGGACTTAAAGCACCCCATAATTTTAAAATACAATTAATAGTTGACACTGATTTATAAAATATATGATTTTAAAAGTAAATTATAATAAACTGTACAAAAAAAGAACAAATATTTAACTTATATTTAAATTATTTTTGATAGATTTATAGTATACTTCACAAATGCAAACAGATTTCTGAAACAAATCTATTTATATAAAAATAAAAAGTAAAACACATTTCATTAAAAAAAATATCACTCTACCTTGTTTTTTAAACATATAAATATGAACTTAGCTATATCAGAAGATCCTTCAGTAAAATTCAAATCAGATGGACATTTATCTATAACATATTTTCTTAATTCTGGGTCTTTGTTCAAAATAAGGTTAAGTATTTTATCACAGTTAATAACTGGCATTCCTAAAGCTTCAAACTGATTTGCTATAAAAGACTTCCCACTCAATGGGTGACCTTTTAACAGAATATGATATGGTTGGTCTGGGGACGGAGGGTTCTGAAAGAGAGAAGAAAAAAGCTATTAATAATGTACTTTTTTGATGCTTTCAACTGCCCAATATGAAATATAGGGTATTGTAAGTATTGAGACAAGGTTGAAAAATTCGAAATCAAGATTTCATGTTTGCGACACATTTAAAAATCTAAAATTAACTGACGTTTTCATACATAGTTATGTTTCAAGTTCTTTTTGTGTTTCTTTTTTTTCATTTTAATTAGTACTACAATGCTGAAATTTTTCTAAAAAAAACATTCAATAATTTATCTCTGATCCTAGGTGATTTGATAACTATTCAAATTCAATCCACCAACAGTCTACTAAAAATTTGTGAAACATCACTAATAATTTACATCAAAGCGAAAGTGATTATTTGTTTTACTTCTAAATTTGAATACTTCTCTTAGAATAGTTAAAATTATAAACAGTAAGTATCAACTACTACTATACCAGGTAGTTATTAAATGGTGTTCCCAATACATGCATTCGTTTTGTGGATGAGCTGAGTTTCTCTTCTTCATCCGAGCTGTGATCAGTGTTTTCAACTAAATCACAGACACACATCGTCAGTTCATGCATACCCTACAAAAGAAATAGAAGTTATTTAAAAAAAATGACTACAGGTTTTCGTTCCTTTTTATCAATCATAAATCAAATTAAACTTTAGAATATTTGACCAATTAATTGACCAGGATCAAGATGCTTTTGTACACTTTTAAATTACTTGACCAACACTGATCACAATCAAGTATGGTCAGTCTTATCTCACAATACAAGGTCAAATATTAAAAACCACGAGAATTTGTCGAAAAGGGCGGGATAACAATTTTATGACTTGTACCATAAAATTACAAAAAGCATTTTTTAAAGTTACTAAACTGAAGTTTTTTAATTAGGAATTGCGATTGTGTTTTGCTCTTATGTGCTTTTGGGGAAGTTCCAAATAGAGTTTAATAGTGACAATAACTTTACAAGCTAACCAGCTTTATCAAAAACTGTAAAAACAATGAAATATAAATAACAAGAAAATCGTTAATTATTCTTTTAATTTTACAGCTGTGAATTGGTGGTACCTACATAATAACATGTAAAATACATGGTTAAACTAAGCTAGCTAACTAAGTTTAAGAAATAAAATGCTTAAGTAACCTTGGAGAAAAGGAAAATAAGATGAAAAATGAAAATAATTAAAATTGATGAATAAAAAAAAACTAAACTCTGGCAAGTTAGCAAACCCTGTGTTAGTAAGTGGGCTTCATCATTTAATTAAACAAGAAGTTCATAAAGAACTAAAATAGCCTACTTTCCTGATACTTAAATACTTACTAAAGTTCTAATCGGGAAAAAACTAGGTTCTTACAGTAAATATCATCAACAGCCGTTTCTACACTAGATTTATACAGATTAGAAAAAAAAAATCGAAACACAGCATCCAGCTAATAATTTAAACTTCTAAAAGCCAAAATCAACTATTTTCCTTAATATTATTTCGCAAATTAATTAAATATTATTTATCGTCTGCTCGCGATTTATTTGTAGTTCGAAGAATAATTAAATATTTATTAATAACAAAAGTAATGAAACTCCAAACTGCATTAAAAAAAATAAGAAATGTAAATTAAAACTAAGCATAATTGTATGCAAAAGTATGCCTTGCCGCTTTCTTGTTAGATAATTAATGAACAATCAAAGAATCAAATTGTGCTACATTTTATGACGTCATTCCAAACTGATTCATGAAAATATTATTTGCTTCAAATATATTTAAATAAATAAAGTTTCTCATGTCATTGTTGATTTGGCAACAGTGATTTAAATGACTCAAAATTGAATTTCAATGCTAATTCAATGGGAAATTCGCCGACAGATAGTAGATTTATGTCCGTCCGGACGTACAGACAGACGGAAAAAAAGTATGAAAGTTGGGTATCTGAGGTCATAGCTTTCTAACAAAAAAAGAATTTTTAAGATCCGATGATTTGAACCGATTTTGGAAGGGGGTACAGACAGACAGACAAACGGACAGACAGGCGGACAGACAGACGGACAGACATACGAACAGACAGACAGATGGAGATCAACCGCATTTCAATACCTACAGTGATTTAAATGACTCAAAATTGAATTTCAATGCTAATTCAATGGGAAATTCGCCGACAGATAGTAGATTTATGTCCGTCCGGACGTACAGACAGACGGACAAAAAGTATGAAAGTTGGGTATCTGAGGTCATAGCTTTCTAACAAAAAAAGAATTTTTAAGATCCGATGATTAGAACCGATTTTGGAAGGGGGGTACAGACAGACAGACAAACGGACAGACAGGCGGACAGACAGACGGACAGACAGACGGACAGACAGACGGACAGACAGACATACGAACAGACAGACAGATGGACAGACAGACAGTTGGAAATCAACCGCATTTCAATAGCTAGAGTGATTTAAATGACTCAAAATTGAATTTCAATGCTAATTCAATGGGAAATTCGCCGACAGATAGTAGATTTATGTCCGTCCGGACGTACAGACAGACGGACAAAAAGTATGAAAGTTGGGTATCTGAGGTTATAGCTTTCTAACAAAAAAAGAATTTTTAAGATCCGATGATTAGAACCGATTTTGGAAGGGGGGTACGGACAGACAGACGGACATCGACCGCATGTCAATACCTACTTTTTCATTTTTTTAATTCTTTCGAATTAAAAAAAGAAAAGTAGGCTAAATACCTGTCCCGAAATAATTTTTTTATTATATAAGTTTTAGACTAAAAATATTTACCTTCTTCTGCCTTTCAATGTTAACTTTTTCACCCCCAATCTTGGTTTCGGTGGTTACAACTATGCAATCAATATCAGGCTCAACAATTGTTGGTCCAAATGGATCTGTGATAGGTACAACTTCATATGATATAGATGGATCCATTTCTAACAGAAAATTTTTTACAGCAGAAATTCGTTTATCCACTGGTTCAATTAATTCAAATAATGTTTTTCCTAAATACAAAACATTAATAATTAGATCAAATGTAAATAACCATGAGAATATTTTTAACTAACATAAGTAAAAATGTATTATTAATTTTGATGTTTATTTGATAACTATACACTACATTCTGAACCAGATGATTCAATATTTGGGAGAGTAAATGTATGTGTGAGTATCCAGTCTTGATACAGAATAGCAACAATTTTAGCCCAGAAATATATAATATGCCTTGAAATTTTGAACAGCTGCCATAATCGGCACATAGCAGTGTATCTTATGTGTATAGATTGATAGCACTGAAATTGAGTTAAATGAACATCACACTAGAGCTGTATGAGAGCTATTAGCAACTGGAGTTGTAATTTAGAACTACAGTCAAGTGATGAGCAGACACTTGAATAGGCACCCAACGAAACTTTAATTGTTTCCCTGCACCCAAGTGCAATATCGTACACAGCTTTGGGACTTTGGAGCATATTTAATGTGCACTCTCTGTACAGGGAACCATTTGTTGGATTTTTTGACAGACTGCAAAAACCGTTCTATAGGCCAGCAGTTAATTTGGCAATGCCCGGAACTAATACCTTTCGCATGCAAGAAAGACTAAGTTCCCCAGCACTGATTAACCTCAAATGATTGAAATTAAATTATTTGATGTTAAAACTTCATCAGATTTGTAAATACAAAATAAAAGGTTGCAACTTTAGTTTTTAGACAATTTTTATGAATGTGCATAACTTACTTTTCAACATATTTACTTCAGATACTCCAACAATTAACTTCTCGGTGGCCCTCAAGGCTCCTTCGCTTAGTAAAACTTTATGTCCATTATGAAGACGGTCAAATGTACCACCCAAAGCGACAGTTTTAAATACTTTATATTGAGATACAGATGTTAAATTATTCTCTAGTAAAGTAATGTCTACATTATCTAGTTTAACTATATCAAAATTTCGGTTGTCAAAATTTAGCTCCACGTACTTATTAACATTACTATCATCGTTACTATTAGTAAATACCACATCAAAATTTAGAGATTTATTATTCCCCAGTTTTGCTTGTAAAGCATTTGTCAACAAAACGCGAACATCAATGTTGCGGCAAATCGTTGAGGCTTTGCAATAAACAATAGGAACTAATGTAGACAACCGCCCTATGTTGGCACTGTCTGACTTTGAAAATGGCTTGCAAAGTTCTGGTTCAATTTTAACGTATAAGCATTTCGCTACTTTCTTGTTAGCAGAATTTAAGTAATGACCGATACTTTCAGAAACTACGCGTAGAGAACCAGTAACAAGAAGGAGAGCTGTTTGGTACATGTTTTTAATGTGATTTTAAACTTTATTAAGCATATTTAATAATCGTCAAGGTGAAGAAAAACAGGAATGTAGTAAACTATTTGTCAATCCCTTAAATACGATTACGAAACCAGGAATATTTGTCTACAAAGGTCACGTGGTGTATTTATTAACGGTTTAAGTTACAAACTTTTTCCGAATGATTGTTACTTTTTTTATATAAAATTAAAAATGCACAACAAAATAGTAATAAACTCTTCTAATTTTATTAAATTTACCATAGTATTGAAATATTAACAAACCTATTATTTTTTATTCTAGTTTAAGTAACCTTTTTCAGAGAAATCTCGATTTTTTTATAGTGCTGTTATGTAACAAGTTATATAAAGGCTGGAAGCAATAAACCAACAGAGTAACGAAACTGAACTGAACTAAAATTAAAATAAATAACAACAGTTTTGCGTGCCGTAAAATTTGTTTCAGAACTACCGAATCTTATTTCATTTAATGAATCTATAAATTAAATTTTGTTACCTCTTCACTTTTAAAATATGGTACGAAGTTTACGGGGAAGCAGGTTGTTAAATTTCCTGCGTCAAAGCCACTGTGTAAGTACGAAATGCTTGAATACGTTTATGACCTTAGTGCGAGGTGTATGTCAAGCTATTAAATTATAAGTATTTTCTTTTAATATCATTAAACTTATTTCAATTTTTACTTATAAATAATTTTACGTTTGTTTAGTATGTGACAGTGAAAATACTTCGAGTATTTATCAATTAAACTCCACGAACAAAAAATATGCTTAAATCGGCACAATTTCAGAAAATTTCATAAATGTCAAATGAATTTAGTTATGTTAATTTACGATAAAATTTTTGACTCGCGTATAAATTTAAGTTTTTATTCTTTGGTTTCAATTAACAGCTATGATAATAATGGCCGGTCTATATTTGGCGATTTGCTTTGCCAAGCAACAAAAAGCAAAAATGTGGTAAACAACATTCCACTTCATGTTTCATTCAACTCGATAGGCATAGCAGATTTTCAGGTTAGATTTTCCAGTTCGCCAAATGTAGCCAATTTTCAGACCGGCCATTACATCATAGCTGTATTGATTTCAAAATATTATATAATATAAATTCCTTTGTAGTAGTTCATTAATTTTAATTTATGTGCTTTATTCTATTGTGTTAATATAGAATATTAGTTTTGGTTACTAGAATTGACATAGGGATTCTTTAGTTTGAGAGAACATTCTGAGTTTGTGGTCAATACTCGGACTCTATAATTAAGGGGCTTCTAGGTACCTGCTGTGTTATAGCTAGCTAATGGGCATGTTTCAGGTCTTGACTGACAACGCAATTTCTGAATGAAAATAAGTTCTTTTTTGAAGCCTTAATTGGTGTCACATGAGAACAAAGTACTGATCAAGGAAAGCTTGAAGGATCTATGTTACCTCAAACAAGCCCATTGCATAACATAAGGTTGTTGATGAAATAATTATTCAATCTTATTAAGGAGTAGAATGTATAACATAGATTGGTGGGTTAGGTTTGTTAAAAATTAAAATACTCTCGGGAAGAACTACTTTGTTTTCTCTATGAAAACTTTACGTTTCATTGCTACTAATGTACTGATGACTCAAACTTGGTACAACAACTAGAAGCCATAGAAGCTACCACCCTTAGAAGTTTTCATTTAGTTTCACAGTTAAGATTTTCCAAAACCTTGCAAAGACGTTCTGGTCAGTTGGTCTGACAAGAGCAGTTTTTTTAATTCCAAGCTATGCTGGTCGTTATTTTATCAGCCTATTTAAAAATCACCTCTTAAGCCTTTACCCTTTGCTGAAGATTTTTTTATTGAACTCAATACATAGTTGCACAAGCTCTACCGCAGAGCCACTAGCTCCTTGCCTTCTGATAACTTGTAAAACATTTCAAAGTGTTCTATTGAATTTAAGATGTTTCAATATTAAAAGCCCTTATATATTTTTCAATTTAATTAATAAAGTTAACATCTTAAAAATATGATCAAAACTGTGCATTACATTTTTAAAAGAAACTTATATTTTCTTGTGTTGTCTCAAGTATTATAATGTCAATGAAAAAACAATTATATATTTTAGGTACGAAATTTTCACTTTTCGATAAAAGGAACACAAACGGCTGCTGGAGTCACAACAGGACAGGTACTACAAGGTTTAATAATTATCTCATTATAAATAATATTTATTTTCACGCAACTGAGTTCCAAACTTTCTTTCAAAAGAAACAACACAAATTCTGTTAATGCCTGGGACGTTTTTGACATTTCTAGTTAGGTACAGTACTTTAATTAACTATTCTCCTTGACCTAAATTAATTTTATTATCAATGTTTTGGTAGCCAAGAAAATAAATTAAATCACAGGTTTGTGATATTAGTAATCAATAGTTGGAGGGCTCAGAATACAAGTGAACGAACACCATAAAAGAATCTTTGTGCTACAGAGGTGTAAAGTTAAAGCTTTATGACAGAATCGCCTTTTAAATTTTTTAAAATTACTGCTGCCTAGCGGTTATTATCAGAACTACGACTTTTTTCGTTGTTGCACTGAATTTCTACAAAGTTATTGTATGCAATTGCACTACTAACTCAAAAATGACAAAAAGTGGACTTGGTTCACTTGTATTCTGCACCCTCTTATAAACTTTAATTTTGATATCAAGACAATATTTTTGTAGCTAAAAAAATTAAATATGTTATGTGAAATTAATAATCAATAAATAATTAACATTTCGGTATATGTTTTTCAGATTTCTCATGACTACCCAGTTGTCGACCATACCTATGATGCAGTTGTGGTTGGGGCGGGAGGGGCAGGTCTACGAGCCGCTTTTGGATTGGTCCAGGAGGGATTCAAAACGGCCTGCATCACAAAGCTTTTTCCAACAAGGTCACACACTGTAGCAGCACAGGTAACATTCGGATATTGTAGTTTTCCCGCTAGTTTTGACTTTTCGAATGGCCTGATAATGGGCTAAGATGTGTGGTTGTTTTCTCTAGATAACTTTTTAATTACATTTATTTTAAATAACATTTGTTTTAAAAACCAGAAATAGATTTAAGAGACCATCTTAATTAAAAACGAATAAAGTACATTATCATTACAATTTATTTTTTCATAAAATTTTGAAATTTATGGTTGTTGAAAAAAAACTGATGCACAAAATTCGGAAAAGCCGGGTCTAGTTAAAAGTACCAAAAGAATTTAAAAGTCTCTTTAAAAAACTTTAATAAATTTAACTCCAGAATCCTGGAAAAGACCCTAATTTTGGTGTGATACCCTGAAAGAAAATGTATTTTTTATTGTATTTTTGAGTCATTAATAACTTGGTAATAGATTGTTGGCAAATTTATAATGTAAATCAATTAAGTTAGTTTTAATTAAAAGTAAAGTAAATAGCATGTGAATATCAAAATATAAAATAAATGGATTAAAAAATGAATCTATTGATAAAATTACTTGAAATAAAGTTGTCTTTAATTCGAAATGTACATTTTTAAAAGCTTAAATATATTGTGGCAAATCATTTGGAAACTTACACCAGTGTGTTAATTCTTAGGTTTTGTTTAAAGTTATTTTTCTTTTATTCAGGGAGGAATAAATGCAGCTTTAGGTAACATGGAACCAGATGATTGGAAGTGGCACATGTAAGTGACATTCATGGTTCAATCTGCAACTTATATACATAACAGTATATATTGCAGTAGGATACAAGGAAGTCTCTTCACTAAAAAAATTATCTAGATTTCAAAATGACAGTTTTAAAAAAATTTCATTTTCTTAATCTCATGGAATTCTTTAATACCAAAATAAAACTTAATAGAGCTTAAATATTTTTACCCAACTTTTTACTTCATTGTAAATCTATAATGTCCTTTAATTAGCTTCCACATATGTTTTAAATTTTAAAAAATGATGGTATAATAACTTTGTTCGTCTATCTGTTACTTACTTTCAAAAAATTACGACGCTCGTTGCCAATAGCCCTCGTGTAGCTCTAGTGCGGCGATAATTCAAACTAAACTAAAAACTTACTTTCAAAACTTGAAATTCATTGTTAAAAGAAACTATACTACCTTAGTGTTAATTAAGTAGAATTATTTAACTGAAAGTTGTTTTTAGTGTCCATATAATCAATGTTTCTAATGTTTTAGGTATGACACAGTAAAAGGTTCTGATTGGCTTGGAGATCAAGATGCAATTCATTATATGACCCGTGAAGCTCCTCAAGCTGTTATTGAGGTAATTCGTAGTTTAAATATTGATACGTTTTTAAACAACCACATAAAATTTTGTGGTATTGCCATGTGGTTTGAGATACTTATAAAATCAATACATCAATTTTTATGTTCACAAAATATAATTAAATAACTTTAGAATATTTAATAATTCAAGCACAACTATTTATATTCAGATGAAAATTGTTTAAAAATATTCCCTTGTTATTATACTTTCATAATTGTTGTACTCTTTAATAGCTTGAAAATTATGGGATGCCTTTTAGCCGCACACAAGATGGTAAAATTTATCAGCGAGCCTTTGGTGGGCAATCATACAACTTTGGGAAAGGTGGTCAAGCTCACAGGTGCTGCTGTGTTGCTGACAGAACTGGACATTCCCTTCTTCATACGTTATATGGACAGGTACAGGGCATTTAACTATTTTTACCTTTTAGAAATAGTTTGGCGCATTTCCCTTAAGCATTTTCCCTTGTTTGTTTAAAAAACAATATTCGTAGTACTATTTTTTTTCTTAAATTTTATTTTACGCTCAACATGATTTTTAAAAAAAAAACAATATTTTTTGAATAATATCCAGAATGTGTCCCTTTAAATCCACTTTGTTTATTAATTTCATGGCTAGAATTGTTCAGAAAAATTACCACTTTTCATAATTTATATTTTTGTTTTAATAAAATTTTTTAAATATAGTGTGAATGTTTTTTTTTTCAGTCATTGCGCTATGACTGCAACTTCTTTGTTGAGTACTTTGCACTAGATCTGCTAATGGAAAAAGGAGTTTGCAAGGGAGTGATTGCACTTTCTCTGGAAGATGGGTCTTTGCACAGGTTTAGAGCAAAAAACACTGTTTTAGCTACAGGGTAAGGAAACAATTTATTTTTACAAATTTGTCATGTCAAAAAAAGATATAGCAGGATTTAGCTACAATGAGGTATAAACTAGATGTTTAACATCTGATTATTATTTTTACAAGAAGAATGCTTTAATTATATTACACGTTCTTCACTTTTAAACTACATGACTGTTTTAACTGCATACAGTAGGAAGACAATAAACCATGGTCCTTTTAATTCCACCATTTTATTTTTTAAATTGTCAATGAGAATTGTTTTTTAAAAAATTATTATTTACGAATGATATTGTAAATTTACAACATAGAATGACAAATTATTTTATTACAAAGCATATTTTTTAATTTTTTTAAAAAAAGGTATATTTCCAAAAGTAATAATGTTAAATGAAACATCTCAGCTTAAAACAGTTAATACGAAAGAAATCTGCCATACTCCAGCAGTAATAGAAGAATAGAGATCCTAATAATTTTGTACAAGGTAAGACTTTAAATAAAACTTTTTAGATTAATAATATTCTGGTTTTTAATTTTTATATTTTCCTGCAGAGGTTATGGCAGGGCATATTTCTCTTGTACATCAGCCCATACTTCTACTGGAGATGGCATGGCTTTGGCTTCTAGAGCAGGATTGCCCAATCAAGACTTGGAATTTGTACAGTTTCATCCTACAGGAATCTATGGCGCAGGATGTCTTATTACAGAAGGTATGCAATATCATATACAAAGGAGATAAAAAAAAATTAATCAAATATTATAGTGTTAAAAATTATTTTACAGTTTAAAGTAATTTTTTTTATATTAGTTCATTTTCATTTGTTAAGGATGTACTAAATCTCTATTCTATGCTATAAAAATAATAAGCTATAAATAATTTATAAGCTGGTCGGTTGTTCGAAGGTCATTGTGTTAGAGCTGTATAATAGGTGTGTTTGTAGCTATATCTATTTTCTCGCCAAATTATTTCTCAAAACGCGCCAAATGAGCTAAAAGGTTTTATGTATTTATGAGGGAATTGTGATGACATTTATGAGTGCATTTTATAGCGTATTTTTCATTTTGGAATTTTAAGGCAATGAAACGGGATTTTATAATTTATAACGAGCGGAAACAATAAGTTTATGATCCTATAACAGTATATGGTACACATATTTGAAATCTTTTTGATATTTTTTATTCCGTGCGAAGGACGGGTATAACTTTGCTAGTCTATTATAAGCATTGATAGGTTTTGCAACCAACTATAACATACTTATGTATATGTTGCAATGAGGCCATGCTGGGAGTAGTTGGTAGAACGCTTAAAAATGTGACTCCAATTTAATAAAGAAACAACATTTAATAAAATCTGAACATAACTACATAGAACTAATAATACAAGTTGTTGTTGCTGCTTGATTGTACATCATGGCAGTTTGAAAGAAATAAGTTTTTATTGCTTTGAATGAAAGTCTTGGAAAACTTCGGGTGAACACTGGTTGTGCTGTTGGTGCGTACTTCAACATTCCTTAAAATTTTCCACCACGCATAAAATATAAATTAGAATGCAAATGGTGTTTTATATTAATAAAGTGTAAATTTAACAGCTGTGTGTAATTATTTATAAACATAACTAATAAACACACTGCTGATGTTGGAAAATAGCTTAATAAATCAATCTTTCTATCTGCTAATTATATTTTAATTTTTAATGAAATTAATGTGTTTTTCCTTAATATATTCTAGGTTGTCGTGGAGAGGGAGGTTTTCTGATTAACAGTGAGGGAGAGAGGTTTATGGAAAGGTATGCACCTGTGGCTAAAGATCTTGCTTCTAGGGATGTAGTGTCTCGAGCCATGACAATCGAAATCAGAGAAGGAAGGTAAATACAGTTGAATTTTATTATAAAATAACCATGGAATGAAACAGTAGACTTGTTTAAAGAAATATAATAAATCCTTAATGTATATTAAATTGAAAGTATTGGAACTTGAAAAAACACTAAAGTTTTTCTGGCATTTCCACCATTGATGTAATTCCTTAAAAATAACCAAATAAACTGTAATTGCTTTGTTTAACCAATCAATCTCAATTTGGTTAATTAGACGAGGTAACTCAAAACACGGTTTAATATCTATTTTTTTGGATATTGTCAGTTTTCACCTAGAAAATAAACTTTTAGTTCTTACTGTACTGTAGTATCAAGTAGGGATAGGAATACTGGTTTGCCAGTAAATTGCTGATTTGGTAAACCAGTTTTGGGGTACTAAATTACCGGTAAATGAAAAATGCTAGTATATTCCAAACCCTCCTGCCAAGAAGTCCAATGGAGCAGCATATAGAAAACCAGTTTGTCCAGATACTTGTCAAAAACAAGTATAAAAAGTACAGGAAACTGATTCTATATACTTCTTGATATTTAAACTTATTTTTATTTTCTTTCCAAATAGGGGCTGTGGCCCTGAAAAGGATCATGTCTATCTTCAGCTTCACCATCTGCCACCGGAGCAACTGGCTACTCGACTGCCAGGAATCTCTGAGACGGCCATGATCTTTGCCGGTGTGGATGTGACCAGAGAACCAATTCCAGTTCTCCCCACTGTTCATTACAACATGGGAGGGGTTCCAACCAACTACAGGGGTCAGGTAAGGAAAAAATTAATTTTATGTTTTTATGGTATATTCTGTTGTATTGGTGAAGAAGACGAAAACTTTCTTTGGTGATGGTAGAAGATGCTTTCTATTTTAAAAAAGTTTTTTTTTTGTATGTGTTTGTGTGTGAGCAGTCTAGAATTTTTTTTATTTGTTAGGAATTGTTGTTTTAATTATTGCTGCATCATTTATACTTGAAGTATTTAACAACAGTTAAACATTTGTTTTTAACTATTTATTCTCCAAATTTATAGGTTGGTTCAAAGTAAGCATTACACAGATATTTAGTATATTCATATTCAATAATACCTTAGATAATATATAAATAATGGTAAAAAATATTTGGATAATTTGCTATTTTCTGATTAGGCGATTCCACTGTTTTTTAATCAAACCTAACTCTAAAATAATTTTACTATTATATAAACAAATTCATGTGTTTCTAATTTTACATAATTTCAATGACTTTTTATGTGCGTTATTTATTCTCTGTACTATGAATCCGACTAATATGAGTTCTAAAATACTATTAATTTTCTTGCTCAGGTGATAACCTATGATCCCTCAACTGGAGACAAAGTTGTGCCTGGACTATATGCCTGTGGTGAAGCTGCCTGTGCTTCAGTGCATGGGGCCAACAGATTGGGAGCCAATTCACTGCTGGATTTGGTTGTGTTTGGAAGGGCCTGTGCCCACACAATTGCTGAAGAAGACAAACCTGGGGATGCTGTTCTAGATTTGCTGCCTGTGAGTAAATTATCGGTTTTATTGATCAATTTATCTAAATCATGTTCTTATATAAATGTTTAACTCTTGTACCTTGATTGTCAGTCTTTCAAAAATCAACAACGAAATCTAACAATCTTAGAAATCACGAAGAGACTATTAGCAGAGCAATCCATTGTTTGAGGAAGTAAAAATAACATAATATATTCTGAATCCCCCACAGAAAAAATCCCAGTAGGTGGGTCCTCTAGGATTTTTGGAGTTTTCATCTATGTATCTGTGCATAGGGTGCCATGAATGTAGACTGGTTCGAGTATTTTACAGGTTCGTAGTTGGTCTCTCCCTTCCGTAAGTTTTGAACTGTAAAAGTCTTCACTATAGCTGTTCTTTTTAATATATAAGTGCCCCTATTTCTTTGCTTTTTGACTACAACTTACTAATTAGGATCAGATATTTAATTTTTCTTGTTTCTCCACATCGTAGACCACCCCAAATAATACATCAAAAATATTTTACAGTGTTCTTTTTATATAGATTTTATTGTCCTATTTTTAGAGTGATGGAGAAGCATCTGTTGCAAATTTGGATAAAATGAGGCATGCTGATGGCTCTACACTTACCTCCCAACTCAGACTTCAGATGCAAAAAGTAAGTTATTTTTTAAATTCTTTTTCAGGAAAAGATCTTTGACATTAATTAAACTATACTGTAAAACCTTCTGTTATCATGACCTCTATTCACTTTTGTCTACTAATTGAAGGTTCTACTGTGCTTTACTTTTTTTTAACCATCCTCTATTGTATTTAAATTTTTTAATGTTTTGATTGCAGACTATGCAAGCACATGCAGCTGTCTTCAGAACTGGTGAAAGTTTGAAGGAGGGAGTAAAACGCATTGCAGATTGCTTTAATGGACAAGAAGACCTAAAAGTAAAATACATATATATTTTTTTAATTGCTTGTAAGTTAGCTTCTTTGGCTTTATACTTAAAATTGCATATTAATTTTTTCCTAGGTATGCGACAGAGGAATGATTTGGAATTCCGATCTTGTCGAGACTTTAGAACTGCAGAACTTGATGTTGAATGCAGTGCAAACCATGAATGCTGCTGAAGCCAGGAAGGAAAGCAGGGGAGCTCATGCTCGGGAAGATTTTAAGGCAAGTATTATTATCATTCACTTGTTTGCTTGTGCTTGAACTAGATTTTTTTTTTTTAATTTAAGGTTTATGTAAATATGATCTAAGTTTAAACATGTTCAACATGTGGAGGACAAGCAGAGAAAAATGTATTTAGGGAAATTTTTCTAATATGAAATAATTAAAATTCACAACAATTAAGGATGTTGTGATTGCAATGTAATGTATTAAAACACACTAAAAATTGAAAAGTAAAGTCAATAAAAAAAGAAAAGTAATTCAAATCAGGAAATGTCAAACGTTACTACTCAACACAGCAAATGTGGCAGCTCAGGGGTTGTAGGCAAATTAATTTTTTAATGAGTACTATTAATGTTTAAGACACTGGGGGGGGGGGACTCCAAAACTTTTCATTTTTCTAAATATACTTCTTCCACCCCCAGTAGAAGAATGTCCAGGAAAGATCTGTAGTATGGTTTCCATCAATCAAAATTATTTTGGGAATGATCACACACAGTGTACATCTGTTAGTTTTTACAGACTGTTTATTAATCACAATTCTGCTTTTCTAATAATTTTGATGTTTTTTCTGACTTATGTTTAATTTAATAAATGAATACATAATTATGAGCCTCTTGAAAAAGTAGCCTCACGATACTGGATGCCAGAATAAAATTAGCCAAAATTAATATCACAAAATATAAAATATTTTTCATAATTTAAAATCACCGGAGAGAAATTTCTAATTTCATTATCCTTAGAGTTTTCGAAATTTAAGATCGCCCAAGCTCTTATCATTAAGGATCAACTGTTCCTGATTTTAGAATCGCTGGAGTTTTCGAACTATAGGGTTTTCTGAATTTCTGGACCGTTTAGGATCGTCGATAGAGAAATCCCCAAAATTAGTCTGTAATCTGAAAATTAATCTGCAGCGCCCACTATTGTGCTGTCCTTTTCTGCTACTTTGCATCCACATGTGCATGGGTCAGGTTTTGTAAAGTATAAGCCTAAATTCATAAAGATAAAATCAAAATTAAGCATGTATTTAAAAAAATATAAATAATTTTTCACTTGTATTTAAAAGTGGAAGTTTTCTCTTATACAGGACCGTATGGATGAATTTGATTATGTAAAGCCTCTGGAAGGTCAACAAGAGAAACCTATGAGTGAGCATTGGAGGAAGCACACCCTTTCTTGGGTGGATTCTAAGGGAAAGGTATGATTTTTTTTATTGTCAATCAAATAATAACTTTACAAGTGCTTATTACAGTGGTATGCTGGATTGTACTTTTTTTCTCTTTCCCAACCAAATCATAAAATTGTGGGTGTTTGGTGTTTGGTATGGCTCCAGTTGTCCAGTTTCTGGCGTATGTCGTCTAGGATAGTCTATTTCTAATACAGGTTGAGCATGTGGGGAAAAAATGGGTAGTTTCCTTTAAACTGTACAATTGGCAACCAGTATTTCTAGACATCGTACCGCTTTTCAAAGTAGACTCTTCTGCTATCCATGACAACAGAGACCAGAAATTGAAAGCTGGACTATGTATGTGCAAATCTGAAAACTGTAGCTTGATTTGCAGATAAAGTTTTTTTAAATTTCATATCTATTGGCAACTAAACAACATCAAATAAAGGGTATGCGTCCCAGAGGGAAAAAGTGTATGCTTATAACCCACTACTCTAGTTGCTTAAAATAACAATGTATATGTGAAGGGTTTTTCTCGAATTTGTCTATTATTCTTGTTATTATCATTAATTATTCTTACTCCAATTTCAAAAAGATTAGTTTAAGTTTGAATATAATTTAAAGTTCAACTTGTTTTAAGAGGATTGTTTTTTTCCTTCCAGGTTACCCTCCAATACAGACCAGTTGTTGATAAAACTCTGGACTCTAAAGAGTGCAAGCAAGTCCCTCCAGCCATCCGGGCTTACTAAGAAAGGATTTGCTTTAGAATAGATTCAATATTTTAAATGCTTTGAGCTTAGCATTTCAAACGGATTCCTGTGCACTAAATTGGAATTGTATAGATCTGATTGGATGCTAGTGTATTGTTTAGCAAGTTGTTTCAATCTCAGTGAAAAACATTGTTTTAATTTAATTGAATGAATGGGTGAGAGGGTGAATAAACTAGTTTTTGAATGTTTTTTGTTAGTTAAATAGTTTTTCTGTAGTAATACACATATAGAAACTAACTTTATATAACTGGCACCTCAGCCCTTTTTATGAAGCACAAACTCCACATTTGTACAGAAATAATTCTCATTATTTCCAATGTTTTTGATTTGTAAACATCAAAATTAAGCAATCCTCTATAAAATTAAATCAAATTATTCGGAATCTATTGCAGTAAATCTGATAAACCGTTAAAAATCTAAAATTTTGAATAAACTTAATACAAATAAAATAATGTTCACATTGCAATCTTGCATATTAAACTCATCTTTTTTCATACTTATCCTTAAATTTTGCTTGGGGTGAAATTTCTTTCAAATTAAAAATTACCATACATACTTTGCTTACAACAATGTGCAATACTATTTCTATGGAGAAAATTTGGTATCTTTTTCCTCCAATAGTTTTGGCTGCGTGTTGATACATGAGTCAAGTAGTCAGAACTTTTATCTATATAAAGATAGATTAAGGACTATAAAGTTTTAAACAAAATCAGTTTAGTTAAATGTAAAGTTTTATTCTATAAATAGTTTTAAACATTAATTCATGAAACAGCATTATTTTATATCCAGTTATTCAATAATTCTAACAATGAGTTGGGTTAGACTAAACAAGGCAACGAATGTATCTCTAAAGGTAGGTTATTTGTACATGATACTGATAAATTCTGTAATTGTTCAGATTCATTTTAGTTCTTATTTCAATTTGAGAAAGAACTTTAAAGTGGATTTTTTAATGAAAACTTCTACACAAAAAATAAATCGTCATTTAAACGTGATTAAAAATTATAGGGTTTGCGTCCCCTGCCATTAGCTACTTGTATCTCTTGTTCGACTTTCATCCAACCATTTACCTAGGGAAAGATGTAATTATATTGATGTTACGAATTGAATCATGAATATATTTAATATGCATCTACCCAATTACATGAGCTTTTGCAATAATATTCAACTAATTGGATGGAGCTGAAGCAAAATTGTTTGCCTCAGGAATGGGCATTTCAGAGCTTAAATGGGAACCGAATTGTTGATGAAAATAAATTTTTTCTCGAGTTTTGATTGGTGAATCCATGTCACATGGGAACAGAGGGCCAATCGGAGCACCGATCACAAGAAGAAATCTGGAAAAAAATTTCGTCACCTGAAACGACCCGATTGTTAGTCATTCCTAGGCCTTCCAAGAACAAAACAAACTTATATAAGCCTGAGTATTTTTGTATCATATAGATAGTTTAAATCCCGCTTTTGCTAGATTGGATGCTAGAATTTGGTTTTAACCAGTAATCCTTAGCATCAAAAAGAACCCAAACAATTAATAGTGACCGCTAAATTAGACAGCTATAAAGTTTTTTTTAAATAGTTCTATTGTTCCTTGTCGTTTTATCAATTTCTTGCATTATATATATATTATATAATATATAATAATATATATATTATATATATATATATATATATTTGCAAAAGTACTTTACATGAAAAATTACCAAGAATTTATAGATAAAAGAAAACCAAAAAATATATGGAAAACCAAAGAGTTACCCTCTTTTCATCAGGGAGGCCGAGAGCAACATCTTTAGCAAGCAGGCGTTTCTGATGACCAAGCGTATAAAGATATCCAAAACCAGGCCCCCGACGCCTGCGTGGGTTGAAATGAAAAGCTAATGCAACATAAACATACATGATAAAAAAAGCAAAACAGTTGCCAAAAACAAAAAAAGAAACAAACAGAAAAAACTTTGGAATCAAACTAAGCACAAACACAAGCATTATAGAAAAACATTACGAAGATCGAATACGGTCTTCGAATGCATCAACAACAGAAGCAACCAAACCAGTGGGAAAACCATTAGTTTTAAGTTTGCGCCTCAGATTCTCAACCTCATTAACTTTACCTTCCCTGTAGTTGCAAATTCTCTCAATTCTAGAAAGATAAGAACTAATAATATTCCGAAAAACACGAAAACTGATGTTCGAACCCCAATAAGTCAAAGAAATAACATCGAAATTGAAATCTGTTCTTTTATCATAAATTTTAACATCATAATGTATATTATTATTTTCTCTCTTATTAATTGAAATATCCAAATCCAGAAAGTTTACTTTTATACGACAAGAACTGGTCTTTTTAAGTCTTAATTCTTCGGGATAAATATCTTTCCAAATAGTATCATATATATTTTATATATATATCATATTTTTTTTATCATATTTTATATATATATATATATATAATATATATATATATATATATATATATATATATATATATATATATATATATATATATTATATATATATATATATATATATATATATATATTATATAGTAGACAGAAATTTGAATATTTAGTAAATTTAAATAACTCGTGATAATTCAATACCTTTGTTATATTTAAGTTAATGCAATATTCGAATGAAAATCTAATCATGTGATCATTGTATATTGTTCCTTTTGTTTCGTTTTTGCAGTAAAAAATATTTTGAAGCCTAGCTGCAATGTTGTGAGTTCCGATTCTATTAGAGTGTGGCTGTATGAATTTTTCTTGAAATAGGAAAACTGCTGTAGAACAATGGCTCGTAAAAAATATAATCAGATGTTCTTTTTCATTTACAGTACGTATCTATCTTTGAGATACGCTCTTCGCATTGATTTGTGCATCTTGTATTTGCCTTTACAATTCACACACCTTCACATTTAAAAGCATTTTTCCACTATTATAGTCCGCCGTGGAAAAATAATCTATCTGCTTGTAAATCGCGTCACTTGGTGATGACGTTCGGCTTGTACATTTAACGTTTACTTATGAGTGACAACACACATGGTTGACAGAAATAATTTATTTTGTTAAAGTAAACACCCTTGCTCTTTTACTTATACATTGTGACTTATGTAGTGCACTGACAAAAATGTCCTTATTAAAATAAGAGTTGTTTTCTTTGTTACAGGAAGCTATACTTTTATACAATTTACGATAGTGGTTAAAACATTTGCTTTGTTTATGGGCATTCTCTTATTTATCGGTTGTTTATGCTACTAATTAACCGTTTTGTAGAATAAAGTTAAGTAGCTGCAAAATAGAATAGCATTACATGGACATTTTTCGACTTCATTTGGGATATTTTACACCTAAATAATTTATCTATAATTTTAAGTTATTCTATTTACATGTTTACCAGCTACTGGTCATCCCCCGCAGTAATAGATACAGGGGGAGTAGGGAAGCTAAGGGCTTTAGCCGCCCCCATTAGTGAAATTATCTTACGCTAAATGAACTAAAAATTCACTAAATACACGTATAATAAATGGATTCTATTGAAATGGGTAACGGATAAATTATAAGCAATTAAAATTGTTAAGTGATGAATTTCAATAAATTTCAATGGATAATAAGCTCAGTTGAAAGACCGAAACTAGGTTTTAGTGCACCCCCCCCCCCCCCCATCCCCTTAAAAACTTGGAAATTTTTTTTTTCTGGATCCGCCACTGGGCCTGCACTGGGTCGAAGTATGCGCGTGTAGAGAAGCGGCGTCCAAACCTTTTTGCTACAGATCGAGTGATGAGGGAGCCTTTTTAACGACGGTCGTTGTTGTATATATGTGCAAGACGCAGTAACTCTAGTGCCTATTGAATTCATTTGAAATAGTGAAAAAAAGTAGATGATGATACGGTTTTTTATTGTCATGGTATTCGGTTTTTAACATACTACAAAATAGATAACCATGACATAAATTATCTAATTTCGAAATAGCTGAATGTAATTGTGTAATGCAATAAAAATTGTATTAACAGTTGAAATGTATTGAATGATTGATGTCGATAATAGTAATATTTAAAAAAAATATTCTTTACGTATGTCGGATCTAAGAATGATTTAAAGCCTTCGTCGGTTGCTTTAAAAATTTCATAAACGCACAATTACAAAAGTTGACCGTAATCTTTTTAAGATTATCTTTTCTTGAAATTATATACATAAATTCATCACAGACCAAAAAAATATATGCATGCATGTAAAGATAAGCTAGCAATATTTCTTTATCATCTACTCACGGAATCAGTAAAAGTGTAATATTATTATCTTCCTAAGGAAACATTTTTAATGTATGGTTCTTTTTAATGAGTCATGTAGGATAATCATCAGGTGAATCCTCTTTTAAAAATGCTGGGTTTTTTTTTCTTTTTTAAAGTATAATCCAGTGTTTAAGCTGCAATCGATTTTTTCGCAAAATGCGAAAAGAAATCGCATTTTGCGGAAATCTTGACATCCACTTTCGCTAAAATGCGCAAATAAACAGAGGGGAAGAACGGATCCGATCGTTCCTTTTATAGACACGTTCATTTGGATCCGTTCATTCCGGACCTACCATCATTATTTACACCGTTTTGAACTTGTCTATTCATTTGGATCCGTTCATTTCTTTCTGGGGACCGACACATTAATATTGAACTTATCTACGGTCGCACGTGTTTTGGCTTTGTCTTTCTTTTTCGGCAATTTAATGTGTGCTTTTACTTTATAATAAAGCAGTTTAAAATGGAGAGCGATCCTTTTCTGCAATGAACTTAATTAAAACAGACATCCGCAACAGACTTTTAGTATCTAATCCTAATGCAAATAGTTTACTAATGATAAATGTTGAAGGGCCGCCAAGAGAAAACTGCATGCGGCTTTCAAAACATGGGTAGCAAAAAAGCCTCACAGAATCATGGAAACTTAAAATATGCTAACGTATTTAGGTAAAAAGTTTGTAATAAATTATTTTTAAATGTGTTTAAGTTGTTTTTCCTAAAATGCTAAAATCATTTGAAACAAGTAGGTTTGTAACAGAATCTGTCACTTAACTCGCTTCCACATATTTGTGTTTAACAGGAAAAAACGCGCCAAACACAACATTAATTCTATATTTAACATTTACAAGCTAAATTTGGCTAGTTTCATTTATTTTATTTCGAAAATTCAATAATTATTACTTTCGTTTGCAAAAATTAATTTATATTTTAAAGAATAAATATGTCATATTCATCGCTTTTAAATAGAATGAAAACATTTCATATCAACAAACAAGGATTCCGTAGTGAAATATATTTGACGTCATTTCAAACTGATCGATGTCACAAAAATAAATTTATTTAATTTATTGTTTAAAAGAATTAAAGTTTCTCGAGCGATTGTTGCGAATGGCAAATGTGATTTAATTCTAATAAAAACAGGGCCTTTAGCTATTTGTAATTCAAAGTTTTAAATGCCAAAATTAACTATTTTCATTAATCTCTTTCTCAGATTTAATAATTAGACTTTATCGTTTGCTGAATTTGTTTGAAGTTTGAAGAATAATGATGTAATCTTTTTTACTGAATATTTTTGTCGCCACAATTTCCCATTTACATTTCTTTCGAAAATTCACTTATTTATAGTTTGTTAAATTAATTTACAGTTCAAAAAATATCTAATTTGTACAATTGATGCTTTAAAAATAAAAGCGAAACTTAGCATATTTTCTCTATGCATCTTTCTTCCAAACCGAATTATATCACATAAATAAATATTTTTTCAAAAGTGTATTTTTATTTTAACAAAAGTTTCTCGTACGTTTAACGAAATGGCAACAGTAAAAATATTGAATAAAAATGGAATTTGCATGTTATTTCAATGTAGATTAAATTTTTAGTTATTTAAATTTTAAATAAGCTTCTAATTTAAATTTTTTAATGAAATTTGGCATGTAGCCTAATATGATTTTTTGCTTCAAAATGACGTATCCCACTTGTCTGTGGGACTTGTGGATGACAACAGTGAAAATATGAATAAAAATAGAATTTACATGTTATTTCAATGTAGATTTAAATTTTTAGTTATTTAAATTTTAAATAAACTTCTAATTTAAATTTTTTTAATGAAATTTGGAATGTAGCCTAATATGATTTTTTGCTTTAAAATGACGTATCCCACTTGTCTGTGGGACTTGTGGTTCTTTCTGTGAAAGTGGGTGACAGACGGACAGACAGACGGACTGAACTGAACGATTATAAAACCTTCCACTTTTTACGTTATAAACGTAGTGTGGAAGCTAAAAAGCTAAAATTAAATTTTCGATTTTAGCTAAAATGCTAAAAAAAAATTCAAAACCCAGCTTAAACACTGGTATAATCTGAGCTTTTTTCTAAAAATAATACGTATAAAATAGGTTATTTTCCTAGGATATAGAACACATTCTCTAAAATGATCATCTATATATATATATATATATAGGGCAAAGTCCTGACTGACTCACTTACTCACTCATCTATTCATTCATTCATTCACGTATCAACGCCCCGCCCAAACTACTGGAGGTAGAGCTACCAAATTTTAGGAAAATATTCTTTTTATATCGTAGGCGTCATTTAAAAAGCGATTTTTCGAAATTCGAAACCGAACGGGTGAAGGCAAGACGTGAGCCGATTTCTCCATAGGAATAGCATTGTTATGAATTTTTAATTTATAAATTTCGTTTTCTAATTTGAAAAAATTTTCAGCGCGTTCAGCGTGAGCGAAAGTTAAGTATAAACACGTCAGAGCACGTGAGTTTAATTTGTAGGATTGTTATTTGAATATCTTTATTTTATTTATAGAATTTAAATCTTTTGATTTTTTTGTTACCGAATTTAATTTAATTGATGTTTACACATATTAAGAAATGAAGAAATTTTTACAATGTCTCATGACAGTTAAGGCGATAACTATTCTAGATATAATGAATACTTCGAAGAAATGTCGATTCTCTCTACGTATAGCTTATGTATTTTATGTTTATGAAACTGGAAAAATTTGGTACAGATGATATAATGGCCGATTGAATTTTGGCATTGGCGGCTTTTGGCGAAGTTGAAAATTTAACGTAAGGTAGCTATTTGCATCCAGTTGTATATGGGTTAGGGTTAGTTTGAATTGTCGTCTCACTAGAGCTATACACGAGGTCTATTGGTCACGGACGTCTTAATTTAGAACCACAGTCAGGTGACGAGCCGACACCTGAGTAGGCACCCAATGCAACTTTTAAGGACGACATCGTACGTAGCGTCGGGACTTTGAAAAATATGTAACGTGCAGTCCCACCACACAGGGTATTATGCGGGACACAGGACATTTTTTGGCTGCATGGGCCGTTTATAGGACGGCAGTTATTTTGACGATGCCCGGACCCGAATCTGGGACCTATCGCATGCAAGGCGAACGCTTTTACCGACTGCGCTCCCCGGCCCTGTCGAGTGGCCGAATATGGAGTTTAATGGTCATCACATTTTCGGCATTTTCGGGTATTGGAGGGCAAATAGAAACTGGCCATTATATCACAGCTAGTCTGGCAATTTAAACAGGGCCTATATGGGAAAACCTTCTAACTTCTAGAAGAGCCTGGATAGTGGATACAATCGGATTTCTTTTTTAAAATGAATGCTGATAATAGAATGGGACGAAATTATAATATACCGATGGAGTGCTGACCAGTGGAGAAGGGATTAATTGGTATAAAATAAATGTTTACATAAAAAACAATCACCATTATTAAGGGTACACCCGTGCAACGCCGGGTTTATAAAGCTAGTTGTCTATAAATGGTCCAGATCATTTTCGTATAGAAGCTGCAGTTAATCAGATTCAGCCCAGATCATAGTATCTTAATACCTCTTTGTTGTCCCGTGATTTATCAATTTGTTCTAATCAAAGTATAAATCAGGCAATAAATAACCAAGAGGTCGAAATAAAGTGGACAAACAAAAACCGCAAAATATGTAGTTCACTATACTCTACTTTTATCTTAATACGTTTATTATCGAAGGTTTTATTATCGTTTTATTGGGTTATTATTTGTGAAAGGTTTTATTAACTTTACAAGGTATGTAGCGAAACAAGTAGGTTTGTATCAGAATCTGTCACTCAGCCCGCTTCAACACTACATTTGTGTTCAACAGGAAAAATGTCGTCAAACACAATATTAATTCTATTATAAACCTTTACACTCTAAATTTGGTTAGTTTCATTTATTTTATATCGTAAATTAAATATTTATTTCTTCAATAATTATTATCGTTTGCAAAAAATAATTTATATTTCAAAGAATAAATTTGTAATATTCCTCTCTTTTAAATAGAACAAAACATTTCATATCAACCTACAAACAAAGAGTCTCTTAGTGAAATATATTTGACGTCATTTCATACTGATTGATGCCGCAAAATAAATTTCTTTTGATTAATTATTTAAAAGAATTAAAGTTTCTTGAGTAATTGTTGCGAAAGGCAATGGTGATTTCAGTTTCATTATAACAAAAATTGCTTCTTATGCTTTTTAAATGAGCATTAAATTTTGCAGTTTTTTAAATAATTAAAGTACTTCGAATTCGAATTTTTTTCTGAGATTTTCAATGTCTTCTAATTTTGATGCGATGAATTTTTTAACGTATCACACTTGCCTGTAGCATTTGTAGTTTGGCTATGAAAGTGGGTGACGGACGGACAGACGGACTGAACGATTACCTTCCACTTTTTACGTTATAAACGTAGTGTGGAAGCTAAAAATAGGAAATAGCCAACATCATTATTATTCTGCAGATTTTTTAGGTGCTAGGGAGCCCAGTCGGTAAGGCGCTTGCCTTGCATGCGAAAGAGTTTCGAATTGCCAAAATAACTTCCGAATAATACTCCATGTAGAGGGGGTGCACGTTAAATAGGCTCTTAAGTCCTGACGCCGCGTGCGACGTGCGATGTTACACAAGCTACTCTGGGTGCCTACTCAAGTGAAGGCTCGTCACTTGACTGTGACTAACTAAATTAGTTGTTGCATAGTTCTAGCTGAATCACAAACTCAAAAGTACTGATGCACAATGTTATAAGTCATATTCAGCTTATTATCTATGTGTCACTTACAAAACGTCAAATTTTTCTGACTAATTCGGTTTGCATTTTTGAAGACAACTGTTAATTTGAATTGGAAATTTGCCCTTTATGAATGGGCAATGTATTTTTTAAGTTAAAATATTTGATTTTGAATGATTTATCAAACATAAATTAACTAAAAATCAATGAAGTTTTTTAACAATATAATGTAAAATATGTACAGAATTGAATTTATTATTTCGTAAATGTAGAAAACATGGATGGAAAACAAATCCTTTGATCTTTGAAATATGTTAAATTGTGATGCTTGTGTGTGTGGGTGTGGTTTTTTTTTTACTTTGTTCTTTGCAAAATATCGATACGTTGAATTTTCAGTTTCATTCTTCATTTTATTTCTTGGTAAGAATTTCTTGGTAATATTACATACTGAATTGGAAAATGTTGGAAAATCCAGTTCTAATGCTGTTGTATAAGGTACTGCGTCTGCTGTATAAGTAAATCAATGTCGCCTGTTTCATAAGTCTTGTTTACCGATTTTGAACTGAGAGTTTTTGTTTTACTACCCTATACTGATAGAGCCGTCAGTAAACGCCTTACCGTACCCTCACGAATCAAACAAGCATATTTTCACTAAGAAAGGCTAAAACGTATTATGGGTCATTCTAAAAAAATTTTACAAATGGTGACAATCAAGTTTGATCGCATGTAGTTTTTAAAATTTTATTGTTATTGAATTTTCATTTGAACAGCATTATCGAACTCACTTTTAGAGGTTTGACAAACATGTAACTGTCATTATTTTAAATCAATATGTGTTAGGTGTTTCTTGTTTGGTTGCCTGGTTGGGTTCAAAATGTTTGCTTCCATTGTCCGAATTACCTAAAAAAAGACTAAAAATTTGACGACAATACACGCACGATGTTGTTGCCGGCAGTGAGTCGGGAATTTTTTGTTAAATTCTAAAATAAACGAAATAGACGGGTAATGTTTATGTTCACTAACTCAAATTTCCACTTTGTTTTTTCGATTGATTCAGATTAACTGGTGATGTGAGGTTCATTTGAGGTTGGTTGGTACATGTATTTCCGGCTTGTGTGCTTGATCAGAGACCCGCTTATAAACCTTCGTCAAGTATAAGACAGAAACAGACAGAATTTTTACTAACACAGAGAGAAAGAAATTACACCCATGGTAAAGGCGAGAATTGAACTCGCACCCGGTACAGTAAGCAGACTGTTAGCAATTTTGCCTTTGTATAGGGGATTGGTAAGGCCACATCTGGAATATGCTGTTCAGTTTTGGTCTCCCTTCCTCAGAAAAGATATAGAGTTGCTTGAAAAAGTTCAGCATAGGGCTACAAAAATGATTAAGGGTCTATCTGGTATTGATTATGATAACAGATTAAGATCTTTAAACATGTATTCTCTGGAAAATAGGAGAGCTAGGGGTGATTTAATACAGTTTTTCAAGTTCATAAAACAGGTCTATATATGGAGGGCTTAGGTTTTACCTTAAATCGCCGGACCAGAGGACATGATCAGAAATTGAATAAATCGTGCTTTAGAAGGGAGGTAAGAAAACATTATTTTTACAATAGAGTTGTCAATGAGTGGAATGCTTTACCAGATTATGTATGTGATTATGTCTCTCCATTCGAGGAGAGTAGAAGATTTTAAGAAGAAACTTGACAGTCATTTTTCCTGGAAATGTATTAGATTTATTTTGGACCAACCTTGCCGGGCCTCTGGCCTGTTGTTGGTCGACAATTTTTGTATTTGTAATGGTCTGCTATCTTAACCACTAGACTCCTATCTGACCACTAGACCGAGCCCCATGGCGCTACCACTAGGCCCCATGTGAAGTTCGTCAATGAAGTACTTATGTACTGTGTTGCTGTTTCGAGTGGTGAGCGTGCGAAAGAGTCGCATTTTTTTCTAAGGCAAGAAAATCTATAACTTGATACCACTTTCTTAGTTTATGATTAATAATAAAACCAAAAAAAACCCCGAACACTTTTATTTCTATATTGATCTTTAACAGGTTTGAAAAAAACACACACATTCATACTTTTTGAAAAATAAAAAAAAAATTTCTTCTCAAAAATCCAGAAATCAGCAAACTAAAATGTTTTAGGAAATGGTACAGTACTTAAACCAAACCAAGGCCCACCCAAAGCATCTCTATAAAAAAAAGCTCTGTTTGCTCTATAGCTCTGTTTGTTATTTATTCCTAGTTTTAGTTTCTATATTCTAACTGCAACCACAATAATACGATCACATTGCATTTGTTATGTTTATTTTCATTTTCATTAAGAATAGTGAAGGTGGATATTTGACGTCTCAAGAATAAAGTAGGCGTTAAACGTTTAAATAATAATTTAAAAAAAATAATTAAAAAGTTTCATTATAGAAGTAAGCACCTTTTATTTACTTCTCACTAAAAATCAATTAAATACTATTTGCTCAAGAGTGTTTACTCGGAATATGATTGATCACTTCCCGTCAATAGCGCAGTTGATGATATGTCTCTAACATTCCACTAAATTAATACTTAATGAAAAATTTTGAATTTATTTTAAACATAATACAGATTCACCACCAAACGACTTAAGAATCCCCTTAATATGTCCACATGGAATTAAATTACCTCTAAAATAAGAACTCCGGAAAAATAAGAACACAATTTCGAGTTTATAAAGTTTCTCATTCCAAATCAAATCGTCTGCCGTGGATAGGTGCAAAGAATGGAATGCCCATTGTTGGACGCGGTCGGGTGGTTCCCAGGACGATGAATTTATTACCCCCTTACGCGTTTCGAACAACAGAAGACATTGGGTTGTCACTGTACCTGTAGAATGGCTTTTCTTCAACTTGATTCTCCTTTATTTGCCATCGCTTCTGTGTCACGGAGTCGTATCTTTTTAGGGTTGTCATGGACAATTATCAACAAAATGAAGAGTAATAATGTTTATTTTACCTTTTAGTAGTTTTTAGATTAATTGGGGCTTAACTTCTTTCCCATGCATGAATTAGTTTTTTGGGAATATGAATGTAATTTAATGTTGTTCTCCATATAGTTATTATTATTAATATTCTTTATCCTAACTGCATTGAGAATTTTAGCAAATTATATACTTCTTACTCATGAACTGATTGTTAGTGTTAAAATATGTATACTTATATTATTATTCAATATGTTTTAATTGATCATAGTAATCAGACACAAAATGGCCTTCCCATTATTTGTTTTTGTCATCTTTCCTGTGCTATTGAGTCGCATATTTTTAGGGCCATTTTTTTATTGACAAATCAGCAAAAAGAAAAGTTATAATGTTCTACATTTTTTTAGAAAAGCTTTTAGATTAAGAGGTTTTAACCAGTTCCTCTTGTTTAAATTATGCCACAGTTCTTCCCCGATAATGGGAATTGTAATTATATTTGTTGAGAAAACATATATTTTGTGTGCAGAAATCTTTATGAAGATTATGCAGGATTTTTATGATAAAAATGTGATTATATTATTACAAATGTTTTTTATATTGTAACAATCAGACCAAGCCCTCGTGTAGCTAGTGCAAATTTTTCAATTACTTAACCAACCATAACATTCATTTGCGCATCTCTAGATTGGCTATTCTCAAAAGTCTATATGTTATTTACTATTATTTGAACTGTGTCGTAGAGTTGCATCTATATAACTGGTTGTTATAAAAAATTTTGTATGCAAATAAACCATATTGGCTTTAAAAATATCTTGTCCATGGTCAAAATTAAAAGATTTTTTTTTAAGTTGGTACATTTCAGATTATGAATATTTAGCTAGTTTTGTCAGAAATAGGTGTTAAGAAAATGGTGCGGGCCCCAATCACCCTAACTGACCTTATTTAGATTAAACTGTGCGTTAAAAATAGTTGATAATAAATTAGATACCTAATATTTGTTTCTTGGTTGATAGTTACAACAGCTTAAAACACTTTTATAAAATTTATAATTTATCCACATTTAATGTTATAAATTCAATTTAAACAAACAATTTACTGAAATAACGTTAACTATATGTTGAAATACCATGCAACCTATCTATCAATAAATTACATTGCTACTCTGAATTCTATGTTAATACTTAATAATACCAACATTTCTATTTATCTATTATACATTACTACGTGATATCTGCCTTACTATCTAATATCTACATTACTACTCAAAATATTTAGTGTCAGACCCACATATTGCATTAAATTTTTCTACAATAATATGGCTTTCTTATTTTTTGAAAAAAATGCACTATGAGTCATGTTTGATTTTTTTTTTAACTGATGCTTGACATTTTTATTTTTAGTACCAGTTTCCAGGCAGTTGAAGAAGAAGTTCAAAGCGAAAACAACAGTCGTAGGCCATCCTTGATTGATTTGCTTGATGGCCGACGATCATCCATCCGCAGAGATTCAGACACCATTTCAGAATCCGAAGAGGAATACTTTCGCAAAATGATGACTGGTAAGATTTAATATTTGGGAAAACATTTTTTTTCCTTTCATTTTTCCGAGTTAAGCCCATGGGACAGTTTATGGTTTACCCTGTGCTTTGATTTTAAAGACTATTATTCTTTTACATAAGGTAGTCTTCCAAATTTTCTTTTGATCCTAGGTTCCACTTTTTAATTTTGTACTGTCAGATGTTTACAAATTTAATTTAACATGTATATTTAAAAATAAAATTATGGGAGAATAAGTCTGAAAAGTGTAACCTAGGATTCAAAGGAATATTTTTAGACTTGATTATGCAAAAATATGTTTGTTTATAAACTTAACCTCAAAAAGAGGGTGATGAAAGACTTCCTTATAGCCAAACATGGGTTCAGTGAAAGGATGGGATATGTTTAGCTGCCCTTTAAGAATATGTGGTTTTTGCGACAGTTTTAGGGTAAATTGCAATCCTTTAAAAACTCATTAGTGTTCTGGAATGAGTGGTTGTGGATTGGAACGGAAAGTGGATTTTTATACTTTAAAAGGATTTGAATAAGTTAAAATTTTAAATTTAAGTTCTTAAAAGTGGTAATGGTTTTATTCAATTGGTTGAATTTGTAAATGTATTAAAACAAAATAAAAAAAACCCTATGAAAACAATGTTTAAATTCAGCATATGTTTATAAAGTATCCTAAGAGTAAAAAAATTGTGATTTTTTTTTGCATTGTTGGTCAAAAATATCTTGTTTTGTGAAAGATTTATCTATAAAGGTCTTTAATAAATTTTAATAATATGGATTTGTTCATGATATATAAAAAAATGAAAAACCTGACTACTGTAACTGTTAAAACTCTGAGTTTTAGGTAAATGTAGTTTTATTTTTATAATTATTTTAGTAGTAAATAATGGATTTGAATGTATATGATGAATGCAATTGTAATTCCGTAGCATAGATTTTTGTAACCACTCCACTGACATTTAAAATTAATATATTTTAAAATAATTGATAATATGGTAGCTTACCCATTTAATATTATTATTTAATTAAGTTCTAAAATTTACCTACTAATTAAACTATTATTAATTAATTTGTATTAATTTTACTTATTTACTATTTCATAATTTCCAGAAAGAAGAGCATCATTTAGACCTCAACCTAAACAAACAGTTGCTTATCAGGTGAGTTTCCTTCATACATTTTTAAAAATCAGGTTTTGACTTTGCTTCAAAATTATATTAAAATACCAATATATTCTCTACAAGGTACAACCCTCTGACACATTGGAAGGAATTGCTATTCGATATGACATAACACCTTCAGAGTTAGCAGTTTTGAATAAACTCAGTTCAAGAACTGTATTTCCTGGTCAGGTAAATAGAATTAGTAAGATTTTATTACCAACCCTTTTTTTAAATAGTCACAGTTTTCAACATGACTAGCACATATAACCATTTTACAGTTGTTCCGGCTCAAATCAAATGTAACTCTTTTATGTTTCCTAATTTGCTTATTGTATTTAAGTTTTAGCTTCCACACTACGTTTATAACGTAAAAAGTGGAAGGTTTTATAATCGTCCAGTCCGCCTGTCTGTCCGTCCGTCACCCACTTTCACAGAAAGAACCACAAGTCCCACAGACAAGTGGGATACATCATTTTGAAGCAAAAAATCAGATTAGGCTACATTCCAAATTTCATTAAAAAATTTAAATTTAGAAGTTTATTTAAAATTTAAATAACTAAAAATTTAATCTACATTGAAATAACATGCAAATTCCATTTTTATTCAATATTTTCACTGTTGCCATTTCATTAAATGTACCAGAAACTTTATTTGAAATAAAAATAAAAACTTTTTAAAGAATATTTATTTATGTGATATAATTCAGTTTGGATTGTTGTAATATCACAATAGAGTTCTTTTGATGGTTCATTATATATGTATGAAGAAAGATGCATAAAGAATTCTAACTTGGCATAAAAAAATATGCAAAGTTTCGCTTTTATATTTAAAGCATCAATTGTACTAATTATATATTTTTCGAACTGTAAATTCATTTAACAAACTATAAATAAGTGAATTTTCGAAAGAAATGTAAATGGGAAATTAAGGCGACACAAAGATATTTATTAAAAAAGATTACATCATTATTCTTCGAACTGCAAACAAATTTAGCAAACGATAAAGTCTAATTATTAAATCTGAGAAAGAAGATTAATGAAAATAGTTAATTTTAGCGTTTAAAACTTTGAATTACAAATAGCTAAAGGCCCTGTTTTTATTAGAATTAAATCACCTTTGCCATTCGCAACAATCGCTTGAGAAACTTTAATTCTTTTAGACAATAAATTAAAATAAATTTATTTTTGCGACATTATTCAGTTTGAAATGACGTCAAATATATTTCACTACGGATTCTTTGTATGTTAATATGAAATGTTTTCATTCTATTTAAAAGCGAGGAATATTACATATTTATTCTTTGAAATATAAATTAATTTTTGCAAACAATAAGTAATAATTATTGAATTTTCGAAATAAAATAAATGAAACTTGCCTAATGTAAATGTTTAATATAGAATTAATTTGTGTTTGGCACGTTTTTCCTGTTAAACACAAATGTGTGGAAGCGGGTTAAGTGACAGATTCGGTTACAAACCTACTTGTTTTTTTAGATGTGTGTGTGTGTGTGTTATATGTCTTGAGTTTATTGTAAAAAGTCTATGGTTAATACAATATCTTATATTTGTTTTATCTTTTCATAAATTTTAATTTATCCTTATTGTATGATTTTAATCGACTGAACATTATTTTAAAAGTACATCCTAAAAAGCATTTAATCTAGTTTTATAAATTAAACCAGAAAAATTATATAATTTCAGTAAAAAAATATTATTCAATAATGTTGAAGTATTATTAATAAAATCTATGTTTAATCTATTTTATTAATTGTTAATGATTAATATCATGATTTTAGACCATTTACATACCTGAAAAAAACAGCCTTCAAGTTTTAGAACAAATTTTAAAGGAAAGTGCTGCTTCCCTTGTAAGTTGTATTCTTTTGTTAGTACATTTTTAATTAAACAAATTTCATATAAAAGGGTAAAAATGCATTTTTTACAGATTTCTATTTGAACATATTTAAAAAAAAATTAAAATGTCTTGTATGTATTTCTTTCTGAAGTAAATTGCTTTAAAAGTCTGTAGGATAGTCAATACATTAAATTAAATATATATATATTTTAAAAACTATATGTTAGAAAATTGATAATTCGTAGATAGATAAATATGTTGCATTCCTCTAGTGATTTAGATTTTTTTGTTGAAGCTGAAATAAAGTTAATGCGTGAGTACAGAAGAAAACCCCCTTCATTGACTGAGAATCTGTCCGTATTGAGATCTACTTGGTGAGAGTGGCTATCGGAAACTTGTTTCTCCCTTGTTTCTTCTGCCCCAGTTCAAACTTCAGACTAGTGCCTGCTGTGTATCTCAATCAAAGAGATAGTAAAACTGTGCACTGTGTGATAAGAACCAAGGCAAAACTGGTTTCTTCACACCAGTTTAGGCGATGACTCACTATCTTCGCCAAGCATACCTGATGCAGACTGATTCCCAGTCTATATAAAAGGTTCTTCCCTTGTGCTCTTCATATACTATTGCATAAAATCCTCCTAAACAATATTCTTTAAATTATTAAATGTGTACCGAGTGTTAATTTAGTATGTATTTCATATGTAGGCATCAGCATCTGAACAAGGCAGCCCTAAACCTGGACATGTGGAACGCATCCCTGGTTCAGTTTCGGAAAGAGCTGGGGGTGAAGGTGATTCCCCCTCAAAAGAACAAGCATTACATGACATTGACTTTAAGGAAGTAATTGCGGAAGCAGGCAACAAAGAATCTTTGAGAATCAATTCTAAATATGTTACAGATGGAGAGGTACATAATTATGTAACTTGTTTACGATCTTTTTAACCTATATTTGTTACCATGTGTCTACTGTATATCAATGGCAAAATGTCAGCATAACCTCTAATAAAGAAAATTGAAACACAAAAATGTGTACATCTACGTGAAGAAGTTGGTTTGGTTATTGTTACACTATGCTTATTAAGGGGACATGAATTTCTAGCCACAACTCAAAGTACAGCAAGTATCACTCCAGGGTCACCGAACGGCCAAGTTAAGGGAGGAGTTGGATGTCAGCCTTTACAATAGACCAGTGACACGCCCCACCGTGCTGTTAACCCCCAATTATCTTCTGACAAAATGAGGCCTGCTTTGAAAAGTCGCCTTTTGGTTTAGGATTGATAAAGGGTTTTCATGTGTATAGATAGCATTTGAGTCGTGTACAGTTTTTGATTTTGTAAATGTATTCAAAAGTTTTATAAAGTGTTCGAGGAAATATACTATTGATTATTGAGAAATATCTTCTTCATAAGCTCAACAGTCTTTTGCAGGTCAAGACTGACTCGCTGATCCTCCTCCAGTTGGCCCTATTAGCCGCAATGGCTCTCCATCGGTTGACTCCTATTAGATTGAGGTCCCTTTCAACATCGTCTAACCATCGTGTGGGTGGTCGTCCTCTACGTCTAGTACCTTCAATTTTGGGAAAAAGTCACTTTTTTGGTGGGGAAATCATCGGGACATCTGTACAGATGGCCCAGCCACCTAATTCGGGATGCTTTTATAGTTCTCACAATGTCGGTCCTGCCGAATTTGCCAAATTTTCAGAACTCTAACTAAAAATAATTTTGGCAAATAATTAAATTCTTTATGATTTGTTTTTTCAATAATATTTTGGTGCGTAGACCATTGGGAACATAAAGTACCATAAAATATTCCTTCAGAAAATTGTCAAAATCAAACAGTATTTTAGAAGTAAAATTCAATGACATAAGAATGTTATTCAATATTTATTTTATTATTCGACCTCTACTATTTGCGAAGTATTGTTTGAAATTCAAACGAATTTTGAATTTAATTTAAAATTTAAATAACTTTTTAGAAGAGTGTATAAAATCTTATTACCCCTCCCCCTCCCTTCTTTCTTTCAGGATTTGTTGAGTATTTAAAGTAATACAACAAGAACAATATTTACCGAAATAAAAATATATACATGTGAATTAATTTTGGTATTTTCACAAAACAATTGATTTTGTTTAGACAAAATTGTTTGATTTAACAAAGATTTCGTTATTTGACAAACATATTTCTTGAATAATACATGTTCTACAGTTTTTACTCTACAGAAAACAGTAAAATAAAAAAAAAATACATAACATTTAAACTTTTTGCATAAAATTTATTAATTATATTTTGCATTTAAACTTATTTGGAAATAAGACCTTTTTGAATACATTTTAAAATTTTGGTTTTTGTTTTATACTAGAAAGATCGATGCCATTATTTTGATAATAAATAACACTAAACAGGATGTTATAGGCACGCATTTATTATTAGATTAAACACGGACAAGGATACATAGTTAAAAATGAAAGAATAGGGATACATGATTAAAAAAATATTTGACATTTTCTATCTAAAATCAGCTAATTGGAAATTAAAAAATATAAAATATCTTTTAAGTACAGTTGTACATGATGCAGTACAATTCAAATGGTTTATTCACACAGTTGTTCTGTTAATTATTATACAGGCATTGTTAAATATAACAAGGTATTTATTTGTTTTTGATATTTTTTAAAATTTTCGTGTTTAATTTTCTCTTGAATGATATATTCGGGGTCCCGAATATTCATAGAACGTGTATATCGGGGATCAATTATCTCTGGCGTTAAACAATCAAAAAAAGTTTTAAGTTTGTTTTTCATTTCTTTTTCCCGAAAGTTGTCATCTCATAGAACTTTTTCTGTATAAATCCCCAATGGAGTCTAGAGAACAAAAATGCAATAACTTCTTTTGGTTATCTGTAATTGTCTCTGAATTTGAAAGAAATATGTGTGTCTTTTGTTTATATGTATTGTCTCCGTTTTTACATCAAATTTTAGAATTTGTTTTATTTTTTATTTTATGCCGTCTTCCGGTGTAAGTTTTGAACATGAAGATGGGCATTTTATCTCAACAATGCCGTCGTCATCAATAAGGCCGTCCGGAGTTGCTCCTAAATAAGGCATATTAGGGTTGATAAATAAACCGGACGGATTTACTTGAATGTTCAAAGATAGTTGAATGTTATCAATTGCATCTTTCTCATGCATTCGGCCGTACTTCATGCTTGCATTATCAAAATGCCGATATAAAATGTCTTTGATAATATTTCCACAGCTTGTATATAACAACTTATTGCATATTGGTCCAAAAAATTGGTCAATAAACGTTTATTCGTCAATAAACGTGCTGTCTCAAACTCTCAACACTGACTGGTTTGAGGTGTTGTTTGAGCTCATGGAGAGAATTCAGAGAACTAGCTACTTCCAGACTGCCCCGAGACAAGCCCTTTCTCCACTTCGGCAGGGTAGGTCCTCCCCTTGCAATCAGTCAATGTCACGAGCATAGTGGCGACAGAGATACAAAGTGTTTTGAAAAGTTGTGAAAGCAGATAAGATTAGTGTTACTTTTTCCACAAATTACTCAAAAACTTTAAATTCAAACTGCTTATAATTAATTACAGCTAAAGTAGAAACTCTAACAAATTACAAATGCTTTTTCAAATTGTCTTTAAGTTAATTAGAATGTTTTTTATAAGCTGAAAAAAACCCTGATGCTTTACAAAGGATTAAAATAATTTTCAAAAACAAAAGCAAGAATTTTGCGACTCCCAAATATAAAGCTTATCAATACCTAAGCATACCAACAAGTCTGGAAACAATAAATAAAAAATTGTTAGTTATGGAAAACTGCATCCAATCTCTCCATAGGTTAACATGGGGGAAGTTAATTCCGTTTTCGGAAATTCATGTCCTCTTAATTAGTTAGTTTAAATGCTCTTGGGAATAAAATAAAACCAATCGTTGGCATTAACTATTTTTTACTTTGTAAAATCTTTAGTCTTGATGGAGGAACATGATCAAATTTATCCTAACATATATTGCATGTAAATAACAATTCACCATCATAATATACCTACTATATATTTTGTTATTCTAGCACTGTTATATTTAAATATTGAGCAAATAGTTAACAATGTAAGATATTATTTGAGACAAATGTATTTAATTTTAATATGATTCATTAAAAAAAAATAAACATTTATTTTTCTAATTAATTTAGCTAAAAAAAACCTATGAAATAATTGTTACTCAAGATCGTTAAGAGGATAAATACATTTATAAAATGTGGTACGTCCTGGTTCATTCAAAAACTGTTTCACGAAAGAAACAAAGAAAGTAAAAATATCATGTTATAAATTTGCTTATTATTTTTAATAAATCTTCTCTGCCCCTTAATTTTTGCAATTTAATGAAATTTACAGTATATCTGAATTGTATCAATTCATGTTTATTCTAGTAATACAATTAATATTTCTGTGTTATTTAGTTTCATGTTTTTTGTGAAGTACTCTTTACTCACCATCTATTATTTTATAGGGTGTTGTGAGTGGTGTGTTAATAGTAACAACAAACCACGTCATCTTTGATCCTAATGTGTCTGACCCTCTGGTTATTGAGTACGGATTGGACAAGTATGGTGTAGATGCTCCTATGAATTGTATTGTGAGGGCTGCTCTCTATAGCGACATATTTCGGATGAAAATTAAAGATGCTAGGTATGTTTTAGCTTCCTCACTACGTTTATAACGTAAAAAGGGGAAGGTATTATAATCATTCAGTCTGTCTGTCACCCACTTTCACAGAACGAACCGCAAGTCGCACAAACAAGTAGTATACATCATTTTGAAGCAAAATCAGGCTGGGTTACATCCCAAATTTCATTAAAAAATTTAAATTAGAAGTATATTTAAAATTTAAATAATTAAAAATTTAATCTACATTGAAATAACATGCAAATTCTATTTTCATTCAATATTGTCACTGTTGCCATTTTGTTAAACGAACAAAAAACTTTATTTAAAATAAAAATAAAACTTTTGAAAGAATATTTATTTATGTGATAGTGATATAATTCAGTTTGGATTCTTGTAGTGTCTGTAACAATAGAGTTTTTTTTTTATGGTTGATTATATATGTATGAAGAAAGATAAATTCTAACTTTGCATAAAAAATATGCAAAGTTTTGCTTTTGTTTTTAAAGTTACTAATTATATTTTTTTAACTGTAAATTAATTTAACAAACGATAAATAATAACTGAGTTTTCGAGAGAAAGGTAAATGGAAAATTGTGGCGACTCAAAGATATTTATTAAAAAAAATTACATCATTATTCTTCAAACTTCAAAACAAAATTTGCAAACGATAGTGTAATTATTAAATCTGAGAAAGAAGATTAATGACAATTTTTTTGGTGTTTAAAAGGTTGAATTACAACTAGCTAAAGGCCCTGTTTGGTGAATATCTTTCTGTGGTTTATAAATAGTTTGTTTCCTGTTGGAACACAAATGCTGTGTGGAAGCGGTTTAAGTAACAGATTCTGTAACAAACCTACTTGTTTTAATTATACTTTTTCTGTTAGTAGTTATAAATTTTTTGCCTTTGGTACCAGGGTTAGAAAAAATCAGAATTTTATATGCCTTACAAAGGCATGTTGTTGATACAAATAAATAAATGCCCAGTTAATTTTTTTTTTGTCAGATAATGTTATTGAAGGCTATTACATAAAGAGTTATCAGGTCGAGTTATTAATAGGAAATATTTTAATTATTAAATGCAATTAGTGGAGTTTGATTCAAAAATTGGCAAGCAGTTATTTCTAATTTAACGTTTAAAACATACTACCATCTTTTAATTTAGAATTACTATTTAATGTACAGAAAGTAGGTACAGTGTATGTTTTTTTAAAAATAGGTAAATCTTTAATTAGAAAATATCTGTAAACTTTTAAATTGCAGCATTTTTTCTGAATAATGTAAACTATTTTTTTATTTGGGATTCTTTCGCTAACATTGAATGCTTTACATTAAATAAGCTTCCTATACCATTTATTATTTTTAAAAAAAAAATTTAATCAATAAATTTATTGTTTATTATAACCATAAAAAACCTATACAGAACTCAATGAGAACACAATTTTACGATTTCAGCAATGGTGATCCAAGTGTAAGTGTATACCATTCAAAGAACCTGAATGTGAAGAAAAGCAAATCCCACAGCGAAAAACTGGGCAAAATGGACAAGCCCAAGCAGGGCCGTCGATTTAGCTCCGGGGAGGTGGGTAACAAAAGGGGCGAGTTTGGCCTGCCCATCAGCAACTCTTTTCAAGAACACCTTTCCAAGATCTGCGAAGCTGCCGATCCTGATGAAGAGTCTACAGAAAACATTCCTCCTGAAAGTGACGGCGATACAACAGAGCATGGTAAGTGAAAGGTTTTGTATCTTTATATCTTATATGTTTGCTATTGCAGGCTGTGAATAAAAGAGTTAAACGTCTCTCTTTTTTTACTTACTGTGTAAGGTCTACATTCTTGACTGTGTTGTGTAATATGCATACGGAGAATTAAATACTAGGTTTAAAACCTGCTGTCGTTTTTACCCACAGAGTAGTTCTTTTACTACTCTTCTGGGAAGCTGATATTCCCTGTAGGCTATGATATTATACTTGGCAGATAATTGTGGTAATTCTTATAATGGTTGTTTATAGACTTTTTTATATGATCATATTCTGTTTGCTACATCTTTTATTCTTATGTATAATTTTTGTGATAATTCTAAAGTTCTATGAAATTTAATTGGGTAATATCTATGCATGGACGTACTCTTGTTTTAAATATGTGTTTTAAAAAGATTCTTCCTCTATCAACAGAAATGTGTACCAATCCCAACGAAGAAGATACCGAAGTTGCCCCTAAGCCCCGTTCTAAATCCGAGCTCATCACAACCACGTCCTTCGACTCTGAAGACGGATTCTCCTCCCGCAAAGCCTCCATGTCGGATGATGATGCCCTCATTTCGATGGGCGACTCTGCATCGTCCAAAAAGAAGTCCAACTTCGAGAAGACAAAACACAAGCTGCACAAAGGGCTGAAGAAGTTCTCCCTCACAGATGGCTTGTTCTCAAACCCCAATGGGGGACGTCGAATGTCCCTGCCGTCTCTGCCAGCTTTTGCGACCGATTTTAAGACTAAAGCTTCCAATTTGAAGAGTCCGCTCTCCGGTGATAAAACTGTAAAGACTGATAGCGAAAAGTCCAAATCTGGAAGTGCCGTTTATGTTAACATGGTTGATGAAAAGCCAGAGTTATTTGCTCCATTAGATAGTAAGTATTTGACTGTTTAGCGGTTTAAATATATGCTATAAAGTCTAAATTTTCTATGGGCTTTTTTGTTTTAAAAATGGTTATTGGTCTGCATCTAATTTGTATTCAAAATTTTTCTAATGATGTACAAAGGGCTGGAAAACGATATATTCAAATAATTTTTAGCCATTATAACTGATTTTTTCAAAAAGTTTTTTTAACATTTCTTATTACATTAGCTTATTTAACCGTATGATAATAACGTATGATAATAACCGTATGATATTGTAAATAGTATTTAACACCATTGTAATTTAGCAAAAAAGCAAAATTCAATGTAGTTATACATTTAATATATTTATATTACTTTTTATACATTTAATTTTCTAATTTCTTCTATTTTATTTTAATTCAATGTTATGCATATACATTCTCATATTATAAATAGAACTTTGTAGATTCTAGTTAGCTGTAAACACATATACAATGATTTAACATGGTTAAGCAGTTTCCACATACTGTTTAACATTATAAACTTAAAATTGCATGCTTTTATTCACAAATACTCTTAACATTAATATGCTTTTTAAGTTGATTTGAATTAGAATTTAAAAAGCCCTTTTTTTTTTAAAAAAAAAAGGGTATTTCATATATGATACTAACATAAATAAAAAAAGTTATGTACATTTTATTTAAAATCTAAGTTTTTATAGTTATAAATATCTAGAGGAAAACAACTATATATTTTTAATATTTTATTTATAAGCAGAAAGTTAAGTTTTGTTCATTAGAAGATTTTGTATAAATAAGTGCCTCTATCACAAAATGAGTGTTTTATTGACTGAAATGTTATGACTTTTGTTTATATGTACATGTACATATGACTTTTGTATCATTAAACTTTATTTAGCATTGTGTTATAAACTCAATTCTTTGTAATTTTACATGCCCCTCAAATTATGATTACTTGGATGTTTTTGAAGAAAACATGGGTCTGTACAATAATTCATTTAAAATCCATTTTTTTCCAAAATAAATTAAAAGTGTAGCTTAAGTTAGTTATTTGTTTAAATATATTTTGATGCATTTTTTAGAACTTATACCAAGGCCAGCTAAGTCTTTTTGTGATACTCCACTATATTTATGTTTACGAATGGGCAAGCCAATGGACAAATCCTTACAAACTACAAGCTCTGTGATTCACTTCGGACATCAAATGAAACCAGAATATTGGTTTAGCATTCCAAAAGACAGGTATTTTTTTTTTTTAAATTCAGTAAACTCATTTTTGTGATTAATTTATATGTTGTCCTTTTATTAAACTTACTAAATATCTTATTATTTAAGCAAGTTTAAATTTAAAACATTATTTTTCAATTTAAAATTCTTAGACACTTTTAAACTTATAAGTAATATTAATGAATTGAAATGCACTTTGCATCATTTATGAAATGATTCACATGATGACGAAGTGTAAAGTGAAATGCCCTAGATACCAAAGTATTCAGTATTAAATTAACTTCCCAGTTAAATGAAATCTTTCATGAAAAGAAACAGTCTGTAAAACTTTTAAAATAGAAATACCATTTGAGAAGTTGTAATGTACTGCCCTGCAATATTTTGCTGCTGTTAAAATTCCATTTATTATGAGTATAGCTATTGCTTGTTATAATCTCAATTGTAAAAAAAAGTTTGTAAAATCATCTGTTAAATACAAATGATTTCACAAACTGAATTTTTAATTTCTTTAAGCTCCTTTCACGCAGCAATATCCATTATATAACTCAGCACTGTCTCATGTCCCTTTCTCATAATAAATGCCAAATACAACCTATACACAATCTAGTCACTGATAATTCTGCCTCATAAATATGGTTTTAGAAGATGTCTTACTAAATAAGAAGGTTATGTAGGATATTATACCACATGATATTTTACAATTTTTAATATCTAACTACTAACTTCTATCTAAGTTAACTTTAAGCTGTAGTTCCCAGTCTAATGAGATCTTTTGTGGGAAGAAATAGGCTGTAGAACTCTTAAACTAGGAAAACTATTTGAAAAGTTGTGCTGCATTGATCCACAATATTTTTTCCACAATCACAATTCCATTTATTATGAGAATATAGGTGTTTATTGCCTGTTATAATTCTAATGTAACAGATGATTTCACCAACTACAGTTTTAAGGGGGGCGATACATGTAACCACCTGAATTTCGATCGTTTTTCAGACTTTATTAAAAGGGAAGAAATACATGAATCGTTTTCAAATTCAGTATGTTTATACATTATACATTAAAATACAAAAATTAGATTTTTTTTGTTTTAGTTTTTTCAAAATGGCAGCCGTAGTTACTAATCTTCTGAGACCCTTGCGGATAAAAGTATCAATCGGCGGGCGTTCTAGTTACTCCAAAATTAATCTTAAATCAAACATTTTTATTTGAAAATGTTTATAAAACTTACATCTTCTAGTTAAACCAATAAAAAACCAAACAATTTTAAATTGGCAAGCCTCAGAATAAAAAAGTTTGATTTTTTTACCCTTTTTTCAAAGGTTTTTGGGTAAAAAAACTAATTTTAATTTTTTTTTGCATTTTTGAGGTTGAACTAGAAGATAATACTATAGAGAAGACGTATACCAAATTTTATAAGGATCGATTGAGAACTTTTTGAGTTATCTTGCCCGCCAATTAAAAAAAAGTAGTTTTGAGATAAACATGCTTAAAGTTAGACAAAGCCCTCAAGCTCCAAGTTGAGATGTAGCATTTAAATAAGTTTTTAATCAATAAATAATGCGAATTTCATTCTAAAAATTTGCAGACATATTTTTGAGATGTTATTTTAACTATTTATGAAATAAAAAAAAATTAGATTTTTACATATATCACCCCCCCTTAATAACTTTTAGCTCCTTTCACGCAACAAAATCTAGTACATAACTCAGAACTGTTTCATGTTCATTGCTCATAATTGGGGGCTGGGGATCCCAGTCGGTAAAGCGCTTGCCTTGTAAACGGAAGGTTTCAGGTTAGGGCTCGAGCATTGGCAAAATAACTGCCAACCTATAAAACTCCTGAATCTCACCTTTAAAATCGCATTGGGTGCTCAGGTGTCGGCTTGTCACTTGATTGTGGTTCTGAGGTGCGACTCCTGTCACCACTAGTTCTCCTTCTCTAGTGGGATGATAATTCAACATAACCCTTTCTCGCAATAACTGCTAAATACAACCTACACATTATCTAGTCACTGATAGTTCTTCATTTTTAAATAATCTTTTACTTTCCAGCGTGGATAACTTGTACTTCTTTTTTCTCCGGTGGTGCCCTGACAAATACGGTGACATTGACAAAATTGACCTTGAAGCAATGGGTTTCAACCCCATCGAGATGGAAAATATGGAAGAACTTGAAGTTCAAACTGCGCCTAACCAGCGCAGAGCCAGTTGGGGCTTCCCTTGGAGAAAGAAGCCGAAAGATGTCAATGAAGTCTCCTCTACCTCTAGTCCTGAAGGGTGGGAAGTCAGTTGGGAAGTAAGAGATACTTCTATGTTTCTTAGGAAAGAAGGGCCAATGTTTAAAATATTTCATAAGAGAATTTCCTTTGACATATATTTGTGCCATTTTTCTTTATGTGGATAAGGTGATAAGGAAACTTCCAAAGACTCTTGAATAGACATTGTTTCTTTTTTTTTGATTAAAGAGTCAAATTTATCAGTGTTTTTATCAATTTAAATAAATCATAAAATTGAAAAAAAAGTTCTTAAAGTTATAATTTTAGAAGCTAACATAATTTTTTATTAATTTTAAGATTTGTTAATTTGAACTTAAACTAATGATAAAATTTTTTACTCGGAGCCAAAAGGGGATTTCAAATACTTTTTTCATATTTTTTTTAATTTGCTGAGAAGTTATATACATGAATTCAGAGTTTTCTTCTTAAAGTAAAAGTTTACTTCTGTAACTGTAAAAAAAAGTTTTTAGTGTATTGGAATCTTCATAGTTCACTAAGCTTTGATGGCTTGCAAATTTTAAAATAAAATTATCACATGCACATTATCCTTTTTTTTTATTATTATATCCTCTTGCAGAGTTCTAAGCCTAAAGTTCAAGTAAGTATACCACCTTTAATATATCTATACAGTTCATTTGTCAGAATCCATAAGTAATATAGTTATTCTCCTATATATTTATATTTAAAAAATTTAAGTCCTTACATTTATAAATAAAATAAATGTTTTAAAGACAAAGGTTTTTTTCGAATTGAAATCCTTGTTTATAGTTTGCCAAGGACGCAGTCTGCAAAGTTACCTTTTCTTTGGCTACTGTGCAGAAATAAGATACCACACATGCATTTTCCTTTTTGTATTTATCATTTTTATGTCTTACAGACTTGTCAACCCAAAGTTCAAGGAAGTATACCGATTATAGTTACCAATTTTTTTTTTTTGTATTATAATATTTTGTTTCAATTTTTTAAAAAAGAAATATTAGTGTCACAGGTTAACTCTTTGATGAATAAGCAAATAGGCATAAGCGATTTCCTAACTTGTTTTCACTGCTTATTATTAAGTTTTGCATTGTCTTAAAAACTGTATAATGCTCAGCACAAATACCCTATAATAGCCCACATGACTAAGTAATTATTTTATCACAGACGGTTCAGTATTGGGCTAGCATGCAAGTGGTTCCTGGATTAAAACTGGGTCGCCCTGTGCCTCTTTAACTGACAGTCCCCAGACTGGTCTGTGTCCCTCAAATTGTTAAATTATTTGAGGCAGAAACATTTTTTAACTCTTTAAAGACCACTTGGATGGGTTGGATCGGGTATTTGTCAAATTTAGGGCTGACACAAGAATTTCACGCTGGTCGTAAGATTTTATATACAACCGAACAATAGTGGACAAGTTGATTTTGAGTTTTTCCTTGTGTGCGTTGTTTGTGCTTAAAGTGCTACAAAGACTTTTTTCATAAAAAGCTTTTATTTAACGTTCTTTGTTGGGTATTAATGTATTTTTTTTCCATATAAGCCATTATTTTGGTATTTTTGTCAATGTGTGGTAAAGATATGCTTATGCTTCACTTAATCTGTTGTTTGTGTATGATCTTTTGTAATAATAGCTGAAGAAGAAATTAGTGACTAACTCAATTGTTTTCTCCAGTTCTTAGATTTGTTGGGTGCAAAAACTGATACTGTTCTTCCTCCTGAGCTCCGTACACCTTCAAATATTTTAAATGATGAACAACTCTTAGAAGTAAGTTTTTCTATATTTTATGATATCTAATATTTATACCCAACTATGATCTTTATTGAACTTTTTTACTTTTCTTGTAATTATTTAAGATTCATATTACAGTCGAACCCCGCTATGGCGAACACTCAATGGACTTACTCAGGGGATCACTATAACCAAGGGATCACTACATCCAAATTCGAAAAAATTTATAATTTACAAGCATATTTTTTTTAAACTTTAGCATTCACACTGCAAGAAATTTCCATCAATTAAGATACATTAATTAGTTTTATATAATTAAGGCCTTTTAGAATTAGAAATAACATTTTAGACATATTTACTCAAAAACAACAGAAATTCAACTTACTCATACATTTATTTATCAATTTTTCCGAAACTAGGAAGTAATCTTAGGTTGGAAAGATTTTAATTTTAAATACATTTCAGCAGTTTTCTTAACCATGATTTCAAATGAATCCAATACACATTTATCTATATTTTCTGTAGCAAAAAAGTTGTTTAAAACGTTAGCAGCTGCCTTTGCGTCAGCAATTGAAGGACCTGGAGTTACATCAATTTCTTGTTCTTCGATGTCTGAAAAAGGATTTACAATAATGGAGTTGCTCTGTTCTTTGATAGATGTTACGATATCTTCTTCTCTTATTTCACCAGATGTAGCAACTTCGTCATCACAGCATTCGAAGTGTTCAATCTCACTTTTGGAAAAGGCACTCACTCCGTGTTTATCCAGCCATTTGGAGAGGGGCAGATTGTGATCATCATTGTCGCTTTCATCTCCTTCCTGTGGTGTTTTCTCAAGGCCTGCTCAACGAAAGCAATTTCTGATGGTAGAGTCTGTTACCATCCTCCCAGATTACTCTAGTAAAACAATTCCATCAAAGAGGGAAATGTCGCAATCAGTGTTATTGTCGTAATATTCTAAAATGTGCAAGATAAGCTGCTTCCGGTAGATGCATTTTAGACTCTGGATCACTCCCTGGTCCATCGGTTGCAAATCGGACGTCGTATTCGGAGGGAGAAAGACTAACTTAATCCATTGAATGTTCTTTGGTTCAATGTGGGCCGTACAATTGTCTATCAACAACACAATTTTCCGTTTCTTTTGTGACAGTTCCTTATCCCATTGTCGAAGGAATTCCTGGAACAGTTCCAACGTCATCCAAGTCTTTTTGTTGGCCTTATAAACTTCAGAGAGGTTTTTTTTACATTCTTGAAGCATCTTGGCTTTTGCGATTTTCCAATTACGGTTTTTCGTTTTTCCGAACCATTCATATTAGCACACACAAGAACTGTGATCCTAAATTTGGATAGTTTTCCTCCAACACATTATTCTCCTTTCAGCTTTAAAGTATACATGAAAAAAAGGTATGAAAGTGGTTGAGCATGTGTGCTTTGTCCAGTTATTCAGAAACATTTATTGAATAGCAACTTCAGACAAAGAGGCCCCAATAAAGGGGCTACCACTCCCCCTTTATCTTAGTAGTAAAGTTGCCATACCTTTGACAATAGGACAGAAGACGTGGATTGTGTCTATGCTAGTGTATTTCGGAGAAAAAAAGTGCATATGTCTGGTAGATCGGTTTGCTTAGGATCAAGGGGAAATGAATGTCACTGGAAAAAAAATTCATACCGCTCTGGGACAAAAATAAGGAAATTTTTGAAAATTTTGGATCGCTATACCCGATTCTCTGACTTTTGATGATTGTTATAAACGTTTCAAAAAGCATTAATGGTATAGGGTTTTGGTTGGGATCATTTGAAAGGATCGCTAAAACTGGGGGATCGTTATATGCGGGATTGCAATAGCGGGAAAAAAAATACGCTATAAAATGCACACATAAAAGTCATCGTAATTTTCCCTCGTAAACATAGAAAACCTTTTAGCTCATTTTTGGTAAGAATTTGGCGAGAAAAGAGATATAGCTACAAACACTCTTATTACACAGCTCTAGCACAATGGCCTTCGAACAACAAACCAGCTTATAAATTAAAAAATAATAATTTTGCGTGTTTAGGTAAGAAGTTGGCGAAATTGGCAACGTATTTGACGAAAAAATGAAAACAAAACCCTAATATGTAGTTCTAGTACGATAGCCTTGAACAACCATCATAGTTATAATTCACGGAAATAGCTTAAATATGCACATTTGCAATCAACAGAACCATCAATGAAGAAATCCATCGCACCTAAACCCACAATAAAATCCTGGAATGGAGACTAGACGGAATTACGTCACTTGAAACATGTCAATTTTTCAAATAAGGAATTTAGTTTCTGAAGGTAATGGCAACAGAATAAAATAAACATTTTCAATTTTAAATATTTTCATTAAAAGTTTTATTTAATTTTTACAGCAGATGGCATCAGGAAAGTAAAAAAATGATCGGATTTGAGCAAAAGTGGTGTATTTTTTTCAGAATATTCGAATTTTCTCTAAAAATAGAACATTTTGATCTCTGAAAGTTCAAAATCTGTAACTTAAGTATGAACTACACATTTGTGCCAAGTTACGAGTCAAACAAATGTCTAGTTTATGAGTCTATAAGAGATACACACAAACACACACACGCAAAACTTCATTTTTATTATTATAGATTAAAAAAATTAAATTATAAATTTTTTAGATTGCTCTTAATACGCATCAAATTAATTTTAATTATACTAAACTACATAATTTTCTATTTAGATCAACAAACATTTGCCAGCCAGAGCAATGAATCCTTGGGAACTTATATATGGAACTACTGTCCATGGGTTCAGCTTGAAGACTATGTATCGTGCCATGACTAACTATGATTGTCCTGTGCTTATTCTTGTAGTTAATAGAAATGATGCAGTAAGTGGTACAATGATTATTGTTACATATTTTTTTAAATGGCAGTATTTTGTTGTGCTTGTAACTCTTATAGTTACACTTAGGGTATATCATCTTTGAATCTTTGCGTTAATCCATAATTCTGTTATAAACTTTGATAACCCTTTTTTCTTATAAATCAGACTTGTGCTTGTTTTAGTTTAGAATAAATTCTAGATCCAAACCGTTTCCATGGGGCTAAATCTTAGGTATATGAAAAGCATATTTATTTTGACTTGGGATTAATAAGAACTATTTAAGGGTGAAATTTTGTGGCTTCCAGTAAATTTATTTTGAAATATAAGTGAAAACATTGTTACAGCTTTTGTATAGGTCAATTCTAATTTGAATACCTATTTCTATTTAAATGCTCTCTCAATACAACCAGTGTATTTGCTTGATATTTGAGGTTTCAAGGCCACAAGAAATTGATGAACTTAAAGAAATTGCTTCTTAGTAAAAATGTTATGGTACAATTAAGGATTAGAAAATAAAATGTCATTTTGTAACAAGGATCAGAATTAGAGAAGTTTTATAAAAAACTTAATTTGAACATTTATTAATAGATAGACTCATATGGAAAATTTTTCATGAGATTTTAAGTTTTGAAACATATCTTCAGCAGCATAACTTTTAAAAAGTTTTCTTTATTTCTATAATCTTTCCTTGCATACTATTTAAATAAGATTGCATTTTATCCACTGACCCAAATGAGCTTTTTAAACAGAGATGCTGAATCACCGAGTATATGAAAATAGTTTGTCTGATTGAATTTTGATGCAGACACACAAAATTTTTTTCAAATTTAAATTAACTGTACATTCAACTTTTTCTAGCAAAATTTAATTATCATACTTTTTTTATTTGAAATTGAAATTTTAAACTATATTTTGTGTTGTTTAAACAACTTCTGTGACAATTGTATAAAACTAATTATCAAAAATGTGTAGTTTATGTATACAAATTTCATTTTCAGATTTTTGGGGCATTTTTGTCATCTCCACTCAAAATGAGCGATCATTTTTATGGAACAGGGGAATCATTTCTGTTTACATTTTATCCTGAGTTCAAAGTAAGTAAAAAAATGGTTAGCACTTTCATATTTATAAGAAATGTTTTCACTCATAAATTTATGGTTTGATTCTTAATTCAGGTTTTTCGCTGGTCTGGAGAAAATGATTATTTTATAAAAGGAAATACCGACAGTTTTTTTGTAGGATCGTCAGAGTATGTATTCGTATTGCTTTTTTTAAGTCTAATATAGTATTTTAATTTAGTAATGTTGAATAAAAAGCATTCACAAAAAACTCTTACTGTCAATTTTAGACACAAAAAAGGGTTTATAAATTGTACTATTTTATAGTTAAGTATTTAACGTGTTAAATACAAGAATAGTGTGAACCACAAGTGGGTCCGGCTGTTATTAATAAATAAGAAAAATAAGATTTTAGTGTTTGATAATTGTAATTCAAAGTGTAATCTTAAATAGGTAAAACACAAGGACTTAAAATTTCTTATTCTTTATTCAATGGAAGAAAATGAAAAGTGTCATGGACATGTATGAAAATACTAAATAGTAGAAAAAAATATGCTTGAAGCAGTAAACCAAAACCTTTATGTAGTAAATTTTTTTTGTCTTGATTGCTTTTTTAAGATATTGGAAGTGTTTTTTTAAATTGCGCTTAAACAATAAAAATCCTATTATTATTTTAAATAATAGTGTGGCACCAAGTTTCCTTGTAGAGGAAAAGATTCAAATATCTAATAAAACAGCCTCCTTAAATTTATTTTCCAAGAGTTACAAAACACTTGAGTTGAGTCCTTTTACCTGTTTTGTCTGATTTCTGTTGTTGTTACTAAACCTTCATGGCCTAGCAACAGCTATATTTGGTCCTTGAGTCCATGTATTCTAGCAAAGTCAATAACAAGAAGTGGAGATGATTTAAGGTGTTCTAAACCTAGACCCATGCAGTTTAGGATATGCTTTGGAGAGGTTGGCTTTAGATTACACTTGTTACAGATTGGGAAAATTTTTGCAGCCGGAGCTAAAATTCAGTCCTTTACGATGGCCACTGTTAAGCTTTAAAATTGCTGTAATATCTGGTTGATTCCCCTCGAGCTCAAGAATGCAGCCAGGGCGCTTTCTACAATGCCAGTGGTGAGCAGAGGGGTCTAATTTCTAAAATATTCAACCACTAAATGGAATGTTTTTTTATAAGTACAGTTGTAAATTTAAAAAAAATGCATTATAAAAATGAAACACATGAACTTTTATTATTCTCCTTCCGAATACAACACAAGTTTCAAGAGTATTGTCTTCCCCTTCCCACTAGTGTTATTTTCCAGGAATTGAGTGTCGCTGTCCTAAACCTACCTTGTTTCAAGCTCTGAAGTGAGGTTATTCGTAGTTGCTTTCCAAACCCAAGTAGGGTGGTGAATTAATAAGAACAGTGACACTCGCAGAGATTCCTAGAAAAACACACAAAAGGGTAAGGGAAGACAGTGCTTTCGAAGCTTGTGTTGTAATCGGTAGAAGTATAGTGAGTGCAAGGGTTATACGATTGAATGCTATCTGGTAAGTGATTAAATTTTCTACTGACACAAGTCCTGCTTTCATTAACAGGGGTCAGTTTGGTCTTTGGCTGGATGACGACTTGTTTCGTGGTCGCACCAACTCTTGTGACACATTCGGCAATGATCCACTCTGCCCCGAAGAAGATTTTGAAGTCAAGTCGCTCGAAGCATGGGGCTTTGTGTGAAGTGATTCTGGATTTGTACTGGGAATATAACCATGACTGCAAAAGTGTATTGGAAAAGTCTATTTTTTTGTTAAAGTTTTTTTTAATTTATTCATTATGTTGCTGTATTTTTCTGTTAGTAAAGATAAGAAAACTAACCATGTGTAAAGCGTTTTATTTCTTATATAATATAGTGGGTTTGTGATTTTATGACTTTTTTTATGGTTATCCAACCTTTCCATACACTATTGATGGAGTTAAAATTTATAACTCAGATTCAAATATGTTGTTAAAATGTATTAAAAAAAGTTGCACAAATTGTTACAGTGATACTCCGAAATTGGGTGAATGTCTACATTCTAACTATTAGAATTGAATCGAAACTAAATGTAGTTTATGTTTATTGATGATGAAAATGCTAATGAAATGTTATCCTACTGCCGTATAAAACAAATGATTTATATAAACATGAGTTGTATAGTAAGGGCGGAGAATAAACGTTAGGTAGCATGATCTTAAATCCAATTATGTTAGGACATCTAGCAATATAGTACTTTTAAAGTAGATGACTTCTTTTTTTTTTTTTTGGGGGGGGTGGGACATACCTATTATAATGTGACAAAGAATCTTTATTGGATGCTAATTCTATTTAATTAAAAAATATTTCATTAACATTTTTAATAGTGTGTAATTTCAAAATTAAAATGGATAAGTAGGTAACCCTTAATAGATAACTAGAGGACATATAATTCTTAATCAAATAAAGGACCAAAAACAGGCTTTAGGTAGTTAGTAGTGAGTTACTTATAAAAGGGCTAATGTACTAGCTTAATATTTGCTAAGCATATTTTTTCAATTAATGTCTATAAAAGTTCTTTTTGGATAGTTATACTTTTTTGTAATTGTTTTATAGGTGTCTGTTTTCTGTTTGAATGCATAAAATGTTTTAATAGCCATTAAAAAAGCATCACAGAATAACAAGCTTTAATTTTTGTATCAGTTTTCTTCAGTTGTACATGCCCAAGAAGGTGTACTCGCTAGCTGTGGGGATGTTGAACACTGTGCACGCTGCCAGGGCACTTCTATTCAGATTGAGGTCCGTCACAGCACTCCATGTGTTGGTGGAAGGATCGTACATTTCGGCACTTGATATGGTTGACAATCCTGATGAATAAATAAGTAATGGTTAAAGACTAGGAACAAAGATTAAAAAAAAAATAAAGGCATGACTTCTCTTATTACTAATAAGTACAAATTGTGCAATTCTTGATCCTGATTATCCGACAGTTGGCTCAAATAGATGACTATGCACAGAAGTCGATGTTGTGAGAAGAAGGAAGTGGAAACACACAGGTTTGATTAGTTTTATATGCAAATTATTAGGAGCTATATGTAAACTATTAGCGCTATTGTTTCTTGAATTATATGCTTATTGCTTATTCTTGAATTATATGCTTATTGCTTATTCTTGAATTATATGCTTATTGTTTATTCTTGAATTATATGCTTATTGCTTATTCTTGAATTATATGCTTATTGCTTATTCTTGAATTATATGCTTATTGCTTATTCTTGAATTATATGCTTATTGCTTATTCTTGAATTATATGCTTATTCCCTTAAAAGAGTTGATTTTGTAGCTCTAGTGCAACGTTTATTCAATTCAAAACCAAAACCTTAAAAGAGTTATTGAGTGTCTTTGGTTGTGGTGTACTTTGTAAGATTTAATTTAGTTTGTTTGTGAGCGATACGGTCTGTTCTTTACGATACAAAATCTAAATGTTGCTACAGAACTCATAAAACGACAAATTCAATAAATGCTAAAAATATTTATTTCGAAAGGAATATTTATTACTAGCAAATAAATACCCGTTCTTCGCCCGTAGGAATATAGCTTCAATATCACGGAAATAGCTTAAGTATGATGCAGTAAACAGAACCATCAATCAAAAAACAATAACTTAAACCTACAATAAAATCCTCGAATGGAGACTGGACGAAATTACGTCACAGGAAACATGTCAGTAATTTTTCAAACAAGCAAATAAATACCCGTTCTTCGCACGGACTAAAAGAATATCAAATCGATCCAAGTATACGTGTCATTTAATTTGCTATAGGATAATAAGCTTTGCCTTCGTTCCCATTCATTATAATGAATAAAATCCTGTTACTAATATTGCTTTAAAATTTCAAAATAAAAATACATTACTATAAAATGCACATCCTCATATCACAAAAATCTTCCTCAATATGAACTTACTGTCATCGCAATTTTCCTGATAAATTCAAAATTAACCATAATTGTATAACAATGTTATTTCACGTCAAAACCTCCATTCTGGGTTAAAAAAAAATATTTAGCTCATTGGCACGGTCAATTATTTTTCAAATCATTAATTTAGTTTCTGAAGGTAATGGCAAGAAAATAAAAGCAATTTCAATTTTAATTAATTTTTGTGTTCACTTTAATTTATTTTGTCGAATGGCAACACGAAAGGGAAAAAATTATAGGATTTGAGCGAAAGTGGTGTATTTTTTTCAGAAAATTAGAATTTCCTCTAAAAATGGAACAAATATGAAAAAACTACGCCTCAGGTGCACACGTTGGTATTAAAGGGAATCTATCTTAAAAATTTCGAATTTCTTAGGGCAGTATAAGTAGGTCTTTTACGATCCACAGACACACAGACTCTTTCTTTTATTATTATAGATTATTTGGTTTCTATTTTTTTATTTGTTTTGGAATATTCCCTATCTGGACTGTAATCCATGTATAGCTGTAGACCTACGGTAATTCAACTGAAAAAATTCATAACTGGACCTCCTTATTTCAAGAATAAAGTAACAATTTCTAGTTATTTTTATTTTATGGGTGCGAAACGGAATAGGCTGATTGCATTTTAATCAGTTTTGTGATGTTTTTAATTGTTTAAATAGGCACTGTTAGTGTCTTTTTTTACCATTGAATCCTCCAACGACATAAATACAGTCATCGACGATTGCCGCTGCGAAGTTACTTCTTGGTCCCATCATGGGAGCTACATCATGCCACATTGTGTCATTGATATGGATGTCAAGTCGCTCAACTGCAAACAATTCAAATTTATATTATAAAGCACATGCAATTGCAATACAATGCAGCCATAAGCTTCGCTATTGCAGGACAAAAGCTAACTAAAAAAATTGCACGAAACACCTTCTGTTTTTTTCAATTGGACAAGAGAAACGGAGCTATTCACCAGTGTTCGCGTAGCAGAAATCTAAGACAAGAATGAAAAGTCAGTTTCGCCGTGCACCATAATTTAGGTTCTCCAGCAATTTGTAACAAGCTTTTAAATTTGAAACCATTTGGAATTGTTCATAATGTGGCTGCAGTTAAATACATTAGCTATAAAATGAGTGATCTTCAAAGACTTTTAATTCGTTTACCATTCTTTACCCCAACCAAGCAAAAGGTAATGGTTGCGGAATTGAATTTGTTGATTACATTCGCATCTAAGTATCCCTGAAGTCTTTTGTGCTGTTAATGGTGATTAAGGAGGGATAGCAACAAAAGCTCAGTATTTGGTCTTACAAAATTAAAGCTGATGATCAACTCACCAGTGGCCAACCTGTTTACGCCATTGAATCCACCGATTGCGTAGATGTGGGAATGATGAGCCACTACTCTGACTCCACTTCTCGGGTTGTGCATGTGCCTTATTAATGTCCATTCGTTGGTGTCAGGATCGTACAGTTCAGTACTGTTCAGTACTTGTTCTCCGTCAAATCCCCCAGTTATGTAGATTTTACCTGTTGAAATACGCTTCGGGTAAATTGTATTTCAATGATTCGTTTTACAAGAAAAATCTGTTTATGGGTTTAACTTTTCCAGGTACCCTATTGAATTACACAAAATTTCGCTCTTAAAATAACTCATTGTTTTTATGAATACATGATTCTAAAAATAACTTTGAGCCTAAATTTAAACTTGACAGAGACATATAAGAATAGAAGCGTCAAACGCATGCCATACCTTCGTTCACATCGGCGCTGGCATCGCTCCTAACGGCATTCATGCTTGCAATGAGTGTCCACTGGTTGGTAGCCGGATCGAATCTTTCACAGGATTTGTTGCGAAATCTGCCATTGTATCCACCCATTGCGTACACATAGTTCCCAAGGCTCACACAACTGACGTAACATCTCTGGACGTGCATGCATCCACATTCCTCCCACGTATGTGTGACAGGATCGAAGCTTCGCACACTGTTGAAGTACTGCTGACCGTCAAAGCCGCCTACCATGTAAATCTTGCCTTGGTGCCAAACCATTCCATGATAGGCCCTTAAAAAATGTAAGCCCCTTTTAACGATACCTTAAGAAAGTTGAAAAGTTTCAAGTATCATGTTGTAAAGATTAAGGTCATGCTGATATAACAAAAGCAATAAAATTTTATTGTCAATCATACAAAGAACATGAGGTTAGACTCCTAACTGTATGCTTTAACAACCAGCGAAGAAAATATTTTATAACTTTGTTGGATCATCGAAAGATTTGACTTGCCCATGGTACTAACTAAACTTTTTGCAATACGAACGATCGAAAGTGAATTTGACTTTTGGATGTCGGTGTATGGATATCAGGAAGAGGAAATGTAGAATCTCTTTAGTCTTAGGAAACTCGACGAAGTCATACTGAATTAGTTATGATAACACCTACTTCTTTCGTACGGGTTAGGTACCTGTGGCATGGAAATGGCTCCAGAACATAACTTATGAGTATGGTAAATAAAACTCTAATGGAATTTGATGATAATCTCTATTAAAAACCATTCTTTGGACAAAGGTTGTATGGCAGCCTCCAAACTGGCCATACCGGTTCCGGCACTACACAGATAAATAAAGATATTCTTAAAGAAAAGTGGTATAATTTATTACGATACCTGGGGAAATTGTCTGCTGTTGTGAAGAACCATCTTTTCGTCTTGCAGTCGTAAGTTTCCATGACATTGGTAGCACTGCCTGAACTCCATCCTCCCATAGCAAAAATGATTTCATGAGGAACCCTGGGTCTCAGAAAAGGATGGCTGGCATTGAAAGGGGCCATCACTTGGTCTCCGTTTGACTGCTGCATATCAGCGAATAGTTGTCTTGCATGGTACATGAAGGTATGACATTCCTCGTTGCTGATGATCAGTGGGTTCAAGCAGACTAGCTCGTTGAAAAATCTATAGGAGGAGGAATAGTTAATGTCGAGTTTCGATTGTTACTACAATGGCCAAGGAGGTTAAAATAAGACTTATGTTTGGTGCTATAAAAAGTGAAGCTAAAAAAGCTAACTCGCTAAAAAAGATGATAAGCTCAAACAAACCACACGTCCATTTGTTATCTTGATTAAGAAACATCTAGTTTTGTTCTTCTAGAATCATTGATTAAAACTAAAAAGTGACAATGCATGCAGTAAATTGTGGTAAAAACGTCTGAATTCACCCAAGGCTGTCTGAATTTCCAAAGATTTATGTGTTTATTGATTAATTTGATTGTATGCAAATAGGTAGACAAACGTTTACGCGTATTGAAGAGGCTGGAATAGCCTCACTATTGGTAAGCTGGTTTTGCATTAAAATAATTTTTTAAAAATTCTAAGTCAATGCCTGATTAGGTATATTAATTTTAATTTTAAACTAAAGCATAAATTAGTAAGGTATAATGAAAAAAAATAGAACTCTTACGTAAAGTCGCAAAGCCCAATTCTGACGGCCATTAGCAAAGCGGGTAGGTAGATTGCTCTATTACTCTGGTCTGTAATAACCCATTTCATTAACGCATAGTATACAGTTTTTTCTTCCTTTACGTTTAAAGAATCGCGAATTAATATGCTCTTCAAATCCTCAAAGTACAAGTTACAGAAGTCATCTCTACCTTGAACCTATAAAACATTAAACAAATGCCGTGAATATAAAATTGCTATAGATTGAGTGCATGGCTTATCAACTTAATATTGCACTGCGATACAGCTTTCCAAATTTTTAGCTTCCACACTACGTTTATAACGTAAAAAGTGGAAAGTAATATTATCGTTCAGTCCGTCCGTCTGTCACCCACTTTCACAGAACGAACCGCAAATAGCACAAACAAGTAGGATACGTCATTTTGAAGCAAATAATTAGGCTAGGTTACATCCCAAATTTCATTAAAAAATTTAAGTTAGAAGTATATTTAAAATTTAAATAACTAAAAATTTAATGCACATTGAATTCCATTTTCATTCAATATTTTCACTGTTGCCATTTCGTGAAACGTACGAGAAACTTTATTTAAAATAAAAATAAAACTCTCGATAAATATTTATTTATGTGATATGATTCAGTTAGGATTGATGCCATATCACAATAGAGTTCTTTTGACGGTTCATTATATAGGTATGAGGAAAGATGCAGAGCGAATTCTAACTTTGAATAAAAAATATGCAAAAGTTCGCTTTTTTTTTCAAGCATAAATTTTACTAGTTATTTATTCTTTTCTTTTTTGAAAGAAACTTAATGAACATGAGAAATTGTGGCGACTAAAATCTAATAATAAAAATTGCATCATTATTCTTCGAATTTCAAACAAATTTACCAAACGATAATAAGTAATTATTAATTTGCGAAAGAAGGTTAATAAAAACGTTAGATATCATAGTTAAAGTTAGATTGGCAGATCACGTGACCTCCAATGATAAAGACGGGACGCGCATGGAGGCCAAATAAGAGGGCAAAATGGCCAGTGTTGCTGCCACTTTAAGGAGAAAAATACTACGAAAAAATACCATTTAATTCTAAAATTACAAAAAAATATCGTAAAAATACTAGCTGCATTTTGAAATCTTTTTAGTGACTTTAAATCATTTTCTAGTAATTTTTTTTTGTAATTTTAGAAGTAAATGGTATTTTTTCGTAGTATTTTTCTCCTTAAAGTGGCAGCAACACTGGCCATTTTGCCCTCTTATTTGGCCTCCGTTCGCGTCCCGTCGTTAGCATTGGAGGTCACGTGATCGACCAATCTAATACTTAAACTATGACATCTATGATAAAAACAGTTACTTTTGGCGTTTAAAAGTTTGAATTAGAAATAAATTATTAGCTAAAGGCCCTGTTTGGCGAATTTATTTCTGAGGTGTATAAATAGTGCTTTTTTTTGTTGAGCACAAATATTGTGTGGAAGCGGTTTAAGTGACAGATTCTGTAACAAACCTACTTGTTATCTTATTAACTACGAGTTACAGTAATATATTTTACAAATATGACTTAAAATTTCTTAAATATTAAAGAATTTAAAGATTTATCGATTAGTGTTTATTGGCCGAAGTTTAAATCGATCGGTAAAAAGTTGGGTTACTAAATTTACTTTTAAAAATTTCACTTTATAAAATAAAATGTAATGGAATTGCATAACTTCAGACAATTATGCTAGAAAATTTAACTTTTAAGGATACGTCTTTGTAAAAGTTAACAGTTTTAGCATTAGATAGCTTGTAATTAAGCCAATTTTTTGGCGATATATTTTAATGTCTGACAATAAGAATATCAGTTTTCGCGAAAAATTCTAATTTTTGGCGATATATTTTAATGCCTGACAAAGAAGATATCAGTTTTCCTCGAAGAATTCTAATTTTTGGCGATATACTTTAATATCTGAAAATGAAGATATCAGTTTTCTCAAAGAATTCCAGGGTAACATATCTTTATAATTAGTACTTACTTTCTCAAAGTTTGCAATGATGAACATCTTTGTCACTTCTTTAAGGTCAATGTACCCATTTTTATCCGCGAAAGTGTATCTAAAGAGGCAATTCTCCACTGTCAAGTTTTTCTCCATACGTAATTTGCACAACTGAACTACATCAGAAATCCCTAACTGTTGTGCAGCATCATTAAGATTTTGTACATTTTCGTCTTTCACAGAAAGATTCTGAGTATAGATGAAATAGATTATGGCGTTTAGAGTGTCTTTTGAAATTCTAGGTATAGTTATCGCTTCCTCCATGATATCCTCAGAAGCTTCCTCCAATAATCTATTGATGTAATGACTCTTCGCGAACATGACCTCCAAATGAACTTTGAACCGACCGCCATCTTCTGTTTCTAGCGTAAGATTTGTAAATTCTTCGTTGTCCAGCATTTCTTTGAAGATGTCCATTTTCGCTTTGTGGGAATCCGCCATATTATTATTATTTGACTTGAAATATTCAAGGAATTAAAGGAAGCAGTTAAAACAGATTTGTAAAGTACTTCAAAATGCTATCTAAAAATTGCTAAAAAAAAGAAAGAAAAGAAAAACGTTATCCCTTTCCGACCGAGCTAGCACGATCGTGCGGGTATAAAAAAGAATGTTCAAGCTTTTCAAAATATCGATACCGAAGTAGCTTACTTGTACTATTCGTTATTTGTATAAAAAATGACTTGGTTTTTAAGGAGTTGCTGGAATTGATGCTGTTTAAGGCATTTTTTTCGATAAAACTTAAAATTTAGTCTCATAAACTTAAATCAGCGCCATCTGACCGCCGGTCTTAAAGGGTTATGGGGTTGTGTTTAACGTAGTACTTAAAGAATACAAAACAACCAATGAAACCGCAGTTCGGAGCGCTTGACGTTATAAGAAACCAATGAGCTTGTTTCAAATAGAATGGAAAGAAAACAAAACAACCAATGAAATCGCAGTGTGAAGAGCATGACATCATAAGAAATATTCCCATTAAATTGGCTTGTTTCAGGTGACGTAATTTTTTTAAATTTTCATTCCTACTTCTCTTCATTCGGTGCACTGTTCCCACGTGGCATTGATTCACATTATAAATATTGTCGTATGACATTTGTTAATTATTATTGTGTGAAAAACTATCGGGACTTATCCTTTTAATTCATGTTAGTAAACACCTTACACTTTATCGCTCACATTTAATCCGGCCATTAAATCCGGACCCTCCTTTTATTCATTACCTTACGAAAAAAACCCGATAGTTTTATTTTTAAACTACATACCTCTTATAATCTTTTCAACCCTTTTGAACATTGTCCTGATACACAGCTTAAGCCTACTCACATCTATGAGTGTCCGGCTATGAGCGCCAGCCTGAGAAAGATTGGAGTACTGCCGACTATGCTAGATCAGATCCGTATGGAGACAACATCAAGCAAGTCGTAGAAGAAATTATCAAAATTCACGGACACATATAGAGTTCGACTCTCATGGACACGAAGAAAAAAAAACCCTTTTTAAGTTTTGTTCTTCATTAACTTCTTTTGAATTTATGGTCGATCTAGGTTGTACGTGTTTTCCGGCTGTCTATTTCGACGATCGATTTTATCTTTAAGGAGCTACAACAATTTTCTATTATTTTTATTACTTTGTAACAGATTGTACAATGTACATAATTTCAGATATGAAAGTTTTTGGAAAGACTTGCATAAATATGTAAGACAATTTTTCTAAGACAAACGGTACCAGAGCATCGTTAATAAGAATAAGATGAAGCTAGCGAAAATGAGAGAAAAGTGGTTAAACAACCATTATTTGACTATTTATTTGCTGACAATTCTCCAAATTCTTGTTGTTTTAACTCGGAAACTATGTATCTTACCAATACATACTCTGTCATTTTTTTTATAAATTTTCCACCCATATTCGAATGGTTATCTCTAAAAAATACCTAATTGTTAGTTTATTATTCTAATTTACACCAAATGAAAGTTGCTTTACTTTCGTGTCAAACTCTGTAAACTTTAAGCTCTTTAGGGGGAAGTCAAACATCATCAATCATTCTTTTACTTCCCATATTATGTCTAAAACTTTTTTTGCTTGATTTCACTTTGAATTGCATATAGATCAGCATGTTTTTCAACCACAAATGTTCACTAAAAGAAATGGAACTTTTACAGACAACTCGCTTCACTTTGAATAGCACGTTTTTCAACCACAATTGTGCTTCAAAGAAAAAGGTAGACTCTCAAAGAAAAGAAAACTCTCTTTCAGTGAATCATCCATAAACGGAAGAGGATAATGTCCCATGTTAAGTCTATAAGACAGTTTTTATTTCTCAATGTTTTTGATTTTAAGTTTGTTATCTAGCGGTCTTTTGCACATGGTAGTGTTGGCATCACTTAGGTTTGATAATTTTAAGAGCGCGCGATTGTTGTAGTTTAAAAATTACGACGTTGAAATCAGTTGAGACTTTGGGAAGAATAAAGTTGGTTTTAAAAAAAAACCCGTTACGATTGTGTTTTTGATTAATTGCGAAATAATTTACGATAAAAAGTATACGACTCTACAGTAGTCTAGGATGTCTTCTAGGAATATTAGTATGCAATTCGAAGTTTTTTCCCTGCAAAATATTTAGACATGAAATTTAATTTTTTATAATTTTTTTCAAAAAATCTGATAGTCTAATATTAATAAAAAAATTCTTAAGCAATAAAAAACGATAGTCGATAAACTTAAAATCAAATACAGTGAGCAGTAAAAACTGTCTCATAGATTTAACATGGGATATAATTCTGTCCCGTTTCTGGATGATTCACTAAATGAGAGTTTTTTTGTAAAACTGTCTTTTCCTTTGACGTACAGTTGTAGTTGAAAAACATGCACCTATCTATGGGTTATTCAGAGTGAATCGAGTGGTCGGTAAAAGTTGCTTTTCCTTTGATGTACATTTGTGGTAGAAAAACATGCGGTCTGCGGACTATTCAAAGTGAGGCGAGTTGACTGTAAAAAAGTGATTTTCTTTTTATTGTACACTAGCTTTATAAACCCGGCGTTTCACGGGTGTACCCTTAATAACCCAAATTAGTAGTTTTTTTATGTAAACTTTTATTTTATACCAATTGATCCCCTCTCCACTGGTAAACTCCATCTGGATATTATAATCTCTTCCCATTCTGATATGAGGGGTTGATTTTTTCCAGGCCCTTCCAGGAGTTTGAGGGCTTTCCCATAGGCCCCTGTTCAAATTGCCGGAACAGCTATATGATATATTGGAATGTTTTTATTTCACGATTACCGCAAAACGAAACTGCCCAAATGTGGTAAACAGTCCACTTCATATTTCATACAACTCGATAGGGCTGGGGGACCCAGTCGGTAAAGACTTTCGTCTTGCATGCAGTAGGTCCCAGGTTCAGGTCCGAGCATCACCAAAATAACCGACGAATAATACCCCGTGTAGAGGAAGGACACTTTTAAATATCCTCCAAATTCCCAACGCTGCGTACGATGTCGCCCTTAAAAGTTGCTTTGGGTACCTACTCACGTGAGGGCTCGTAACGTGACTGTGGTTCTGAATTACGACTCCCATTTCCAATAGCCCTCGTGTGTAGCTTTAATGCGACAATAATTCAAACTAACCCTAACCCATACAACTGGATGGGAATAGCTACACTACGTTAAATTTTTAACTTCGCCAAAAGCCGCCAATGCCAAAATTCAATCGGCCATTACGCCATCTTAACATCAGAAAACAAAACAGACATTCATCCTCTTGTATGGTTGGAAAAGTTTTATAAAGTACAAATTCCTTATTTATGCCGAATATATTTCTCCATATCTTCATTTCTTACCATTTGTAAACATCAATTAAATTCGGAATCATAATTAAAATCTAGTTGAGGAAATCTGATTAACCATAAAAAAAATCAAGATATTTAAAATCAACAAATAAAGTAAAATACTGATATTCAAATAACAATCCAGAAAATTAAACCCACGAGCTCTTTTTTTTCTTAATTTTCGTTCACGCTGAACGCGCTGAAATTTCTTTAAATTGAAATAAAAAAAAGTAGGTTTGTAACAGAATCTGTCACTTAACTCGCTTCCACATATTTGTGTTTAACAGGAAAAAACGCGCCAAACACAACATTAATTCTATATTTAACATTTACAAGCTAAATTTGGCTAGTTTCATTTATTTTATTTCGAAAATTCAATAATTATTACTTATCGTTTGCAAAAATCAATTTATATTTTAAAGAATAAATATGTCATATTCCTCGCTTTTAAATAGAATGAAAACATTTCATATCAACATACAAGGATTCCGTAGTGAAATATATTTGACGTCATTTCAAACTGATCGATGTCGCAAAAATAAATTTATTTTAATTTATTGTCTAAAAGAATTAAAGTTTCTCGAGCGATTGTTGCGAATGGCAAATGTGATTTAATTCTAATAAAAACAGGGCCTTTAGCTATTTGTAATTCAAAGTTTTAAACGCCAAAATTAACTATTTTCATTAATCTTCTTTCTCAGATTTAATAATTAGACTTTATCGTTTGCTAAATTTGTTTAAAGTTCGAAGAATAATTATGTAATCTTTTTAATAAATATTTTTGTCGCCACAATTTCCCATTTACATTTCTTTCGAAAATTCACTTATTTATAGTTTGTTAAATTAATTTACAGTTCAAAAAATATATAATTTGTACAATTGATGCTTTAAAAATAAAAGCGAAACTTAGCATATTTTTTTTATGCCAAGTTAGAATTCTCTATGCATCTTTCTTCATACATATATATATAGAACCATTAAAAGAACTCTATTGTGATAATACAACAATCCAAACCGAATTATATCACATAAATAAATATTTTTTCAAGTGTGTTTATTTTTGTTTTAACAAAAGTTTCTCGTACGTTTAACGAAATGGCAACAGTGAAAATATTGAATAAAAATGGAATTTGCATGTTATTTCAATGTAGATTAAATTTTTAGTTATTTAAATTTTAAATAAGCTTCTAGTTTAAATTTTTTAATGAAATTTGGCATGTAGCCAAATCTGATTTTTTGCTTTAAAATGACGTATCCCACTTGTCTGTGGGACTTGTGGATGACAACAGTGAAAATATGAATAAAAATAGAATTTGCATGTTATTTCAATGTAGATAAAAAAAATTTAGTAATTTAAATTTTAAATAAACTTCTAATTTAAATTTTTTAATGAAATTTGGAATGTAGCCTAATCTGATTTTTTGGTTTAAAATGACGTATCCCACTTGTCTGTGGGACTTGTGGTTCTTTCTGTGAAAGTGGGTGACAGACGGACTGAACGATTATAAAACCTTCCACTTTTTACGTTATAAACGTAGTGTGGAAGCTAAAAAGTATAAATTCTAATATTACAATGCTATTCCTATGGGGAAATCGGCTCACGTTTTGCACTCCTACACCCGTATGGGTTCGAATAAAAAGTATCCTATAGCCTATTCCTGGTTCTAAGCTACCTCCCCAAAAATTTTCAGCCAAATCAGTTTAGCCTTTCTTGAGTTATAAATAGTGTAACTAACACGACTTTCTTTTATATATATACTAGCAAATTTATACCCGTTCTTCGCACGGAATAAAAAAATATCAAATAGATTCCAAATATGTGTACCATATACCCTGTTATAGGATCATAAACTTATTATTGTTTCCGCTCGTTATAAATTATAAAATCCCGTTTCATTGCCTTAAAATTCCAAAATGAAAAATACGCTATAAAATGCACTCATAAATGTCATCACAATTCCCTCATAAATACATAAAACCTTTTAGCTCATTTGGCGCGTTTTGGGAAATAATTTGGCGAGAAAATAGATATAGCTACCCACACCCATTATACAGCTCTAACACAATGACCTTCGAACAACCGACCAGCTTATAAATTATTTATAAAAGAAATCGCCTATTTGGCGAATTTTAGTTAATAATTTTGCGAGTTTGGCAACGTATTTGGCGAGAAAATAAAGACATAACACACTAATAGCTCTAGTGCGATGGCCTTTACTAACCATCATAGTTCAGTAATAGCTTAACTATACATTTATTGCTTAAATATGCATACATGCAGTCAACAGAAAAATCAATGAAAAAATCATCAAATAAACCCACAATAAAATCCGGGAATGAAGACTGGCGGAATTACGTCACTTGAAACGTGTCAATTATTTTTCAAATAATGAATTTAGTTTCTGAAAGTAATGGCAAAATAATAAAATAAACATTTTGAATTTTAAATGTTTTCGTTAAAAGTTTTATTTAATTTTTTCAGCCGATGGCATCAGGAAAGGGAAAAAAAATGACCGGATTTGAGCGAAAGTGGTGTATTTTTTTCAGAAAATTCGAATTTTCTCTAAAAATGAAACAAATATGAAAAAACTAAGCCTCAGGTGCACACGTTAGTATTAAAGGGAATCTATCTTTAAAATTTCGAATTCCTGTGGGCAGTATAAGTCGGTATTTTACGATCCGAAGACAGACACACAGGCAGACAGACTCTTTCTTTTATTATTATAGATAGATTTGTGGTTGAAACACTAAGGTCGATTTAAATGCTAAAAATTAGTAGTTACTTAAAATAGTTGTTAATTTGACTTACAGGGTGGCCCAGCGGGTAGCGTTTGAAACAAATGAAAAAATAAAAACAAATAAGAGACATGAGAAGAATTTAATGACGTTTATTGAATGGACATATTTTGCAATTTATGATAAAGAGGTTCGAAGTGCCTGCCATCTTTAACAAGGACAGCAGTTAGGCGGTTTTCGAATACAAAAATACTCCATACTCCTTACAAATACCTTCCTCCTTCCTCCATACTCCTTTTTTTTGACCAATTCTTTTTGTGGGAAGCTTTTTTTAGATTTTGTGAGAAGTTCCGCAAAAAGAATTGGCCAAACAAAAGGAGTATGGCAGGAGTATGGAGGAAGGTATGGGTAAGGAGTATGGAGTATGGTTGGATTCGAGAACCGCCTAACTGCTGTCCTTGTTAAAGTTGGTGGGCACTTCGAACCTCTTTATCATAAATTGCCCAATATGTCCATTCAATAAACGTCATTAAATTCATCTCATGTCTCTTATTTGTTTTTATTTTTTCATTTGTTTCAAATACTACCCGCTGGGCCACCCTGTAGATAGCGAGCAGAAATTTTGTATATTTTAAAGTATTCGTAGATAAAGACCTAAAAACGATTTAATCCATGTCAAAAATGTAGTTTTTTACATTTTCTAAAGTTTTAAGCATAGTTCGAGTGTTGTATCAGTTTTATTTATAAATTAGAACTGTTTAAAGACCAGCCACTAAATTCTGGTTTTAAGAATTCTTTTTTGCTGAGATTAAGGGCAGACGGGAAGAATCCCTGTTCTACATCTAATATCTTTTTTGCTTAACTTCTTAACGACGGTTGTTAAGAAAATTTTCCCTGTAAATATTAGCTTTCTTTCTAAAATTATTTAAATAATTAAAATATAAGACAAATAATGCCATAGTATTGAAAATTTTTTGTTGGACAAATTAAGTTACACAATTTTATTTTTTTTTAAACTTAAAGTTAACATTATTATACCGAAATGAAGGTGTTAATGGTGTTCACAAAGTCGTCGTTCATGGGTTAAGAATATACCTTAAGATGTAACTGATACTTGAAATTATCCATAAAACTTTTCAATTGTCCCAATACACTTCTTTATTAATGTTAAAAAACATCTTTATCAGATTCCTCTTTAAAAATAGCTTGCTTGTTGAAAGCTTATTTTTTATGAATTTTTTAGCCTACTTTTCTTTTTTTAATTCGAAAGAATTAAAAAAATGAACAAGTAGGTATTGACATGTGGTCAATCTCCGTCTGTCTGTCTGTCCGTCCGTACCCCCCTTCCAAAATCGGTTATATACATCTGATCTTAAAAATTCTTTTTTTGTTAGAAAGCTATGACCTCAGAGACCCAACTTTCATACTTTTCGTCCACCTGTCTGTACGTCCGGACGGACATAAATTTACTATCTGTCGGCGAATTTCCCATTGAATTAGCATTGGAATTCAATTTTGAGTCATTTAAATCATTGTTGCCAAATCAACAATGGCATGAGAAACTTTATTTATTTAAAAATATTTGAAGCAAAATAATATTTTCATGAATCAGTCTGCAATGACGTCATAAAATGTAGCACAATGTGATTCTTTGATTGTGCATTAATTGTTTACCAAGAAAGCGGCAAGGCATATTTTTGCATACAATTATGCTTAGTTTTAATTTACATTTCGTATTTTTTATGCAGTTTAGAGTAGTTTCATTACTTTTGTTATTAATAAATATTTAATTATTCTTCGAACTACAAATAAATCGAGCAGACAATAAATAATACTAGGGGGCCCGCGCCCTTCTCGCTATCGCTCGCCAACCCCCGGGAACTGCTTGCGCAGTTCCCTTTGGATCGCTTCGCGCTCCAGGCTCGCTTCGCTCTCTCACCGTTTATTGAAATATTTTATTCTAGCCTTAAGGAACATGTCCGGCATTTTTTTCGCCAAATTCGTATTACGGCAGCTATCGGCTACAAAAATTGCCAAAGATTGTATTTTAAGCGAATAACTATAAAATAGTTCAGTTAGTTTTTTCTATGTATCCTTTTGCATTAGAGAATTTATTTTGCTACTTTGTTTAAAAGTTGATCCTGTCCATTTCTTTCATCGTTAAGAATTCTTAAATCGTATTAATATATTTGAAATATTATTAATCATTAATTATTAAAATAACTCATTTCTTAAATTATTTTTTGTGCACATTGTTTTTGAATTTGCAGCAAACTGTTGAGTTCTGATTTTCTTATTTTAAAATATCGCTACCATCTACGATCGCAAATGCCGCGATAATTTTTAATAAGGAAATCTTTCATGTTCTCTCGGCAGACATTTTCAGTTTTGATCAGCATTTCAAGTAAATATTTGTTGTCATTTCACAGACTTGGCACATGCACGGTTTGTTGTTATTTTGACTTGGCGACATTTTTCGACTGGCGCCAAATCCAAGCGTGATGTTTTTGGTTAACCGTCTTTAGTATCCTTTTAAAATAAAATAATTTCAAATTAATGCTTATAAATTAATGATTATTATTGAGAAAATACTTCGCTGCTTGACTAATATCCATTTGTAAATAAATTGGAAACCGTAGTAGCCGTCCACGCTTAGAAACTATATTTAAAACCAATTTGAATTTTTCCTATTTTATTAACAATTGTGTTTTTTAGTTCAGTCAATCGAAATTATAATTTAAATTTTCATACATTAAACGTCCCTAATATTATGCATGTTTAAATTTAAACTTACTGAGTCCTAAAGTTTTTTTTAAACTAATAACGAATCTTATATAATGCTTAGAGTAAATCAAAATCAACTTCTCTTTACCGTAGTTGAAAGTGTGAACAAACTCGATTGTATCGCCATTGCAGAGTTAGAAATATAAGGAAATGTGGGGCCGTATAAGAGAATTATATATATATCATTGGTTTTTCTGCCGTATCGAACTATGTTTTTTGCATAATATTTATAGTTATTCTTCCCTTTTTCAAGCTATTCCTGAAGAAACACTTTTTTGTTGTTTTCAGTCGGCCATTTTGAAATTAGTAGTATTTTTGTTCATTTTGATTGTTGCCATTCCAGAGATAGAAATATAAGGAAATTTGGGTTCCGTATAAGAGTATTATATATATAGATTAAGTTAATTTGCGAAAGAATATTAAGGGAAATAGTTGATTTCGGCTTTTAGAAGTTTATCTTATAGCTGGATGCTGTGTTTAGCGATTTGTTGTTTCCCGATTAGAATTTCAGTAAGTATTTAAGTAACAGAAGAAAGTAGGCTATTTTAGTTCTTTAAGAAGAATTTCTTGTTTCATTTTGAATTTCAAAGAAATTTTAGGCGCTCAAGCCGGACACTCATCTATGAGTGTCCGGCTATGAGCGCCAGCCTGAGAAAGATTGGAGTACTGCCGACTATTCTAGATCCGTATGGAGACAACATCAAGCAAGTCGTAGAAGAAATTATCAAAATTCACGGACACATATAGAGTTCGACTCTCATGGACACGACAAAAAAAAAAGAAATTTTAGCGAGCGTGAAATTTAATTATGAGCACAGAAAAAAAAGCACGTTGTTATTTGTACATCATTATTTTATTTATTTAAACTTTTTATTTGATTTTTAATAACTGATCAGTTTAACTCAACTTGATTGTAATTCCAATTCCGAATTATATTTAATTTTGACGCTTTCAAATGGTAAGAAATAAGAAGATATGGAGGAATATTTTTGCATAAGTAGAGAGTTTGTACTTCATAATTTTCCCAACCATAGGAGAGGCTGCATGATTGTTTCATTCTGTCTTTTGTCGTATATAGAATTGATGTCTACGGAAGTCCGAAAATTAATTGTGGGACATATGTAGATAATAGGGATAGATTTGCAACGATGTTCCATGACAGGAATGGTGTTAATTTTTCTATATCTGCTGATTATTTTCCCGAAATGTCAATTCTCTCCACTTATGGCAGTTCTTGTGAATTATCAGCAGCAGGTGTTTATGAAACAGGCTCTGTTTATAAAATTGCAATGTTCACATAGGTCTACACGAAAGCCCACAAATTCCTCGAAGGCCTGAATATAATCGGACATTCAATTGTTCAAAAGACTAGGGGAGTGTGACACTACACTACATTAAATTGCCACTCAATAAATCAAAGATAAATATACACCCCATAATGTAATTTCAATAACTTTAAAAACTAAAAGTCATATGGCAGCTACGCTTTGCTTACGCACGATTTTCTCAAAAACTTTTTTGCAACGTCCGACAGATACTAGGAACTTGTATACCAAATTTGAATCCTCAGCTCTTTTAGTTGGTACTATAGAATGGTTTCAGACAGACGAACCAATTTTCGAAAAACAATTTTTTAGAATCACCACCCTCAAAAATCCCCATTTCGGATTTTCTACCCACTTATCTTCACTCTCTATTTTGACCCACGCATCGCAATACTTCATTATCTTATTTTTCACAATAGGTAATTGAAATTTACAATTAATGCTTACATTAGCATGTTGGAAAGGGTTATAATATTCTGATTGATTGGCATAACATAAAAGTTTACATACTATACTAATCACCATTATGAAGAGTATATCCGTGCAAGTGTCAACTAAAAAATATTCTACAAGTTAATAAGGACATTTTTCTTTGTAAACAAACTGCTTTTCAAGCATTATTTCTTAAATACAGTCCCTGGACAAATTATTAGACGCACTGTATTTTTTTTAGTAATTTTATGTTTCTTAAGAGTTTTTATGCAATAATGGTATATTTAAACAGCAATATTATTGATTTTTATTTAAAAGAATTGTTGTAGACTACATATTTGTATTTATTTTAAGATAATTATGATTAATTATGATTAGGATTAAATTATATTAATTATTTATTATAAGATTATTTGTGTGGAATCATTATCCTCAAATGCAGGAGACAGTACAGTCTTGCATTGATAGCATGCCGCGCAGAATTAAAGCTTTGATAGCGGCTAAAGGTGGCTCAACTAAATATTGACTTTTACTAACATTAATTCCACTTTTCTTTAAAACTTAATAAACTTATGCTTTTCTAAATTAATGCTGTTTTATTTATGTCAAATAAATCGGTAATTGATTGGATAATATAAAAATAAAAAACAAATCAATTTAAAATAATAAAACGGCACAATATCACCCGGTAATTAATATTTTACATGAAATCTTGCAGTGCGTCTAATAATTTGTCCAGGGACTGTATAATTCAAAGTTAAAATGGTTGTTGGTTCTATACAAACAAAGGATATTTTAAAGCGCCCAGAATGAAAACTTATTTTCGTTACTTTTAAATACTCTTTTTTTTCAAAATTGGCGGGCCTTTTTAAGTAAATGGACTATTGATTGAACTATAACAAGAACACGGATATGTGCATTTTGAAATAAAAAAACGTTATTGGAATATTTATTTCTTATTGAAATAAAAAGCGTTTTTATCAATGCACATCACGCACAATGTCAGCGAAGAAAGAGGTTTGAAAATATTGCTTTTTTGTTAAGGTGTATCTCCTAAGGTATCTTCTTTAAAGGTTATAGATAATTTCAAGTTTAGTGATATTTTGAAGAAAACAGTCAAATAAGCTTTTTATGAATGTTCCATTTTCAATAATCATTATGGAGACTCAGTTATTTTATGACACTTAGAAATGTAACAAGAAAGGAGTATTGAAGAAGTTTAAGAGTAAAATTTAATATAAAAATGAAACGCTGCATATTTCATTTATAGGCACCAGTATATTAATGTATTATGATACGCTAAATTTAAGAATATTATTAATTACTAAAATTTTTCCATTCTGCTTGAAGTACATAAAATTATTATTAAACATCTTTACATTCTAAAAGATATCAATAAAGCTGACATTGGAAAGATTTTATAACACTACATTAATTTTTTTTGTTTATAAGTTTGAATTGGAATAAAAAAAAGTTCCAATACATTCTACATTCTCAACAGTGTTAAGTGATAAGTAATTTAGTTTTATAAAGCCAAATATTCAGTTGTGTATAAATACTTAAAGATATTTAGCTAAAAAGTATTCAATATTATAAGTGGAAAACAAAATATGTGGCTGAAAATTTAAAGATTGTTATTCAGAGTAAGCTATAGCAATTTTGAATTGCTATAGCTTACTCTGATCTGAACTTTGAATGACAATATTTATAAACAAAAAAAAATTGAACAATGAGGAACTTGCATCCTACCCAAAATGACGTACTTATACCATTTTCTGGAACATTAGAAGCTACAGATTCTGAATATCAGCTTAAAAATCATCAAAAATTATTAGTTTTACTCGAAATATGCCTATTAAATTCTATGAAACTCACGTGACCGAAAACGGCGTCTGACGTAAAAACACACCATTTGGCGATTTTTTCTAAAAATGGCGCTACGGTTAGCATGTCCATAATTAAAATAAACATACAACGTTTTTCAAAACTTTCTATTTAAAAGAACAGACTGCTCACTTAAACCAGCTTTTGATAATAAATTAGAACAGCTTGGTTCTTGCTTGGTTGTTGAATTTAAAATCGTACAAGAGCGCGCTGTTGACACTTCAGACCTGGTCAATGGCGAACTTGCATGTGTCGGGAAATAGCGAAATACCATTTGTAAATGAAACTTCATGCGATTCTAAGAACATCGACATAAATTTTACCTCAATCCGACCATTAGTTTATTTTTAATTAATTTTCAAAGTTTGCGCTTAGCCCCGCCCCTTGAAAACGCTGCCTCTGGCCTTTCCTCCCCGCGTGACGTCAGTAGACCCAACTGGGAAAGCCAGAGATCGGCGGCCGCTGTGTTTTACGAATGTCACTCTTCCTAATGCTTTTCTTATCGCGTCGAATCCATTAAAGTTATGTAAATTCTGGAAAATATTAGTGCATATGAATGTTGCAAAGTAACTTGTTGTAATAGTACCACGACAAAATTACACCAGAAAATATATTTCAGCTCCCACAGAACGTTTATAAAGTTAAAAGTGGAAGCTTTTAAAAATGCTATATGTCCTTTCGTCACCTAGGGCGCGACTAGAAAAGAAATTTGGGGTTGGGGCAGTTGTCGTAAATTTTATTTATATATTTTAATTAATATTACTTTAATTTAAATTATTTTTAATTAAAACTGTTTTTAATTGAAAAAAATATTTTTCAATGTAAATAGAGTTATTCCAATGTTAATAGGTTTTTTTTGCTAATTTATTATTACTAATTATGGACATTAATTAGTTTTTGTTTTACACAACTAATGTTTGTATCATTTAATAAACAATTAATGTTTTATTTTTAAAATAAAAATTAGGTGCGATAAATAGGGAAAAAATCAATTAATTATAGAATGTTTTATTGAGCTTTTAACTTATTAGATAATTTAAATTACTTAATTTGTAGTGCAGAAACTAAACGAATTAAATCAATAATGAAATTAAACGAAATTTCATCACAAAAATTCCATTTAAAATTATATTTTAAATTTGAAAAACCAAAAAATTAATGGACATTTAAAAGAAAATAGAGATAATTCCAGGTGTAACTGGCACTGTTGAAGGTCCACGGAGGCTAGAAATGATTATGTACATATACTGTACTAAAAAAAAAGTTTTAGAGAAAGTGGGAGTTGGATAAATTATCTGGCCATTTTTAATTTGATTAAATTTACAAAAGAAGGTTGGTTAATGAAGATCGGCAATTTTGGAAACTAAAGTATAAACTAGAAGTAAATGCTGTGTTTTACGAATTTGTTTCCAAGTTTTATAACTCGCGCGTGTGTGACAGAGGTTCTAGGTGATAGTTACTGTTACACACCTACGTGTTGTAGTTTTCCTAAAGATGTAAAAAAAATACGTGTTGACAGTTAGGTTCAACAATGTTCAAAAAGGAAGCAGGTATTTTTATTTTTAATTGTACCATATAACATACTCATGTTTATAAACTAAATTGCTTCTTTGAATTCAAATACAAATTAAAACTAAATTTAAATTATGGAAATAACTGCATTAAGGATGAGAAATATTTTTCATAATTACAGGGATTGGATGAACTTGTTACGAGAATAATGTACAAAACTTGAATTCTGCGTTCCACATAATTACATAAGAGACAATATATCTGCTCGAACATGTTTGTCGTAACACGCGTTACAAGTCGTTAAAAAGGCATTTTACTTATATCTAAGTAACTTATAAAATATGTGATTTAATTTAAAAATTGCAATGTGTGTACATTATTATGTCGAATCCCTGTAATAATGAGAAATATTCCCAATCTTAAATGCAGGTATTTCAATCAATTAAATTTAATTTTAATCTACATTTATATTATATAGTTATTTGTAAGTACAAATACATACAATGACATAATATAATTGCATAGAAATTATTTTATAACATAAGTCTGTTACCATTAAGAATAAAAATAGCATTTCTTTTACAACTCAAGGAACATTAAAAAACTGCTTTTCTAAAGGGTTTTTCGTGGTACTAATACAACAAGGTACTTTGCAACATTCGTATGCACTAATATTTTCCAGAATTACATAACTTTAATGGATTCGTCGCGATAAGAAAAGCATCAGGAAGAGTGACATTCGCAAAACATAGCGGCCGCCTATCTCTGGCTTTCCCAGTTGGGTCTACTGACGTCACGCGGGGAGGGAAGGCCGGAGGCAGCGTTTTCAAGGGGCGGGGCAAATCGCAAACTTTGAAAATTAATTAAAAATAAACTAATGGTCGGATTGAGGTAAAAATTTATGTCGATGTTCTTAGAATCGCATGGAGATTATTTTAAAAGAATAAAAAAAATACATGCAAGTTCCCCATTGTTGGATCAATCGAAATCTTCGTGGAGATCTACCAAGTCTGATGAGAATAACTGGAACTTAGAAAAACCACTTATTCTAAATAATCCTATTCCTATATGGGATCATTCAAAACACATTTTGTATTTTCTACAGCTGTATCGCACAGAAGTTGATTAGAAATCGCACGCCAATGGACAAAAAAGCCAAGCCTGACGCCATTACGCACTGCAAAAGGATTGTGAGTGTTTTTACCGGAAGTGACGTATCCCTTACTTAAAACTCATTTACTGACTAATATAATAACTTTTTTACTAGTGTGAAAAGTAGCATTCGACGTGGTTTTTAAAGGGCTATTGTCTGCCAAGGAATTTGAAATTCATGCAACTTCCTCATTGGCCTTAGCAATTTTTGTCCATTTAACAGTTCCAAAATGAGAGTTTCTTTTTTTATAAAATCAATCGACCCCTTTCTACGGTAAGCCGTTACACTTAATAATAACTCTATTTAGAAAATAATGTTGTTTTTAACCTCCCACCTAAAGTACGATGGGTTCAATCCATACCCCTCTTGTACAAAAATTGTATTCAAATTTAGCCCTTTCATTTATCCCTGCTTAATGAATTTGGATAAGGATCTCCTCGACTCCTAACATCTTCAAGCAAATGCATATTTAATTTTCTTAACGTTATTTTCAGAATCCAAACTTGGTATCATTTAATTAAATATCATTGTCATTAAGGTTTATTAAAAATTTGATTGCATATTGCAATATTATAAAGCAAGAGATAATTTTCGCATGGTTACTAGTATAAATACTTGGTTTCCTGAGACTACTTCCGTTTATCATGTTTCGTGATATAAATACTTGTTTTGGTTATAATTACTAACATGGAAGCCCCTTACTTAGAAATTTTTCTGTAAAACCTAATTAAACAATACAAACAGTTAACTCAATTACTAAATATGCATTTAAGGGTCAATATAATGAAATGTGCCAATTTACAGACGTAATGAGGCGTTATAGATAGACGAAATTAAATTCTATATAATATTGATTCTTTATTAAAACTTAAATAATTATCATACAATTGCATAATATTGATAAAATACTTTAACCAAAGTAGTTTTCATTCTAAAGTATATTTGTTACATCATAAAACGAATAAGATGTTTTTGTAAAATATGCACCTCTAGTTCAAATACGCTACCGATTTGCCTATTGAAAACTTTAAAACCTATCCCAGTAAAAATAAACAAAAAAAATGATGATTTTATTAGGATTTAAATAAAAGAATCCTTTACTAAGCAAGAAAAATAGCTTAAGAGACTATATTTCTTTAAAAAACATAATATTAAAAAATCGCTCGTGACGCAAATTGACCTTTTCACAAATATTTACCTATAATATAATGCACTATTTTATATTATTTTACTGAAATTTAAAGTTCCGAGGACAAAAACATGAATTGTCTATTTCATTTACTCTAATCTAAATTTCCTTTATTTAATTTGGCGAAGCTTAACGTGTATGATCCCTTGCTGATTCCGTCATAATGCCGCTTATATCAAGCGGCTGGATCAGTTTTCTGAAATGAGGAAATGCAACGTTAATGAAGCTCATGCATTAAATATACAACGGTCATTAACGATATTTTCGTTTACCGTTGGGATTTGAGTGTTGTATTCAGTGTGTTTACCTTTGGCATTACACAAATACCAGAGCGAATGAACTTTTTGGAAGTTTTTTTATTTGAGATTTTTATATTTTACAAAAGATATAAAATACCGATTGTTTAATCATTCGAGAGTCATGGAGCTTTGAATGAATAGGATTGATTTTGACAAACATTTACTTGAGCTTTTGATTAATATATGAAGGCATGTTGTCCAAAAGTACAAAAAGAGAAATTAGTTTAATATTAGGACATTAACGTAAAATGGCATTATATAGAATTTAAAATAAAAGTCTTGATATATTCAAAGCTTAGATGCACAACTGGTTCGTATTGTTATTGAACAAACAAAATTTAGTAATGTCAGCAATTTTTTGGCCACCATGCCTTCTTAATTATGGACTTAAGAACTCCATGGCCAAATGGTTAGACATTTCACCTTTTTGGTTCAATTCTAAGTCAGCATTTTGTTAACATTCGAATATGACAATCAAGAAGCAGCATAAAATGATCATTACCCCTCTTGTTTATTGCTGCGCTTGAGACATGTGTAGTGAAGTGACTTTCTCAAAGAAAAACAATATTTTTCGTAATGACTGACTTTAATAATTGAACTGTAGTGAAGTGAAGAATGTATAAAATTCGTAGTTGCCTTTTCGACCGTTTGGCAGAACTTGCTAAGATTGTGACTGTTTAACATCGTTTTGTGCTGGATCGTACAGAATTCTACCGTTTTGACTTGTACGTTTGTGTTTGCCCTAAATAAAAAAATGTCTCGTCCTAAGAGCAGTTCTTCAAACACAAAATAGTACACATGCTAATGGATGTCCTGAGTGGGCACCCATGGATGACTGGATTACGAACCTCCGCCCTCCACACTGTAAAAAAAAGTCTGTCTTTACAGAAAAAAATGCCATCTAGTGTTCCAGAAAAATACCGTAAAATTTAAAGAGAATATCGTTTTATTTTATACGAACAATTTGTAATTTGACGTAAAAGCTGTTTTTTATCGCTTTGAAGGATACATACTTATAATCCCGTCACCTGGCTGCCAGATTTTCCAGCAACACACATGATATTCAAAAATTTAGGAATTTAATAATTTTATTGAATTGTTTAAAATTTAAAACACGAAAGAGTCATTCATAACCATATATCTACTACAGAAATATAATATTTTAAAAGAAGAAATTAAATTTTCAGTTCAATTTTTTAAAAATATAATGCGAGAAAACAAGTTTACACTTCAGCCAATTTGCTTATCCCTCAGAGGGTTTTAACAGACGAATTGTAAAGAAAAATCGATGCTCAACCCCCACCCGCTCACCCCAGTGGCAGTCTAGGATTCTGACTACAAAGGATTAATAAACTGGCAAACTTGGGTTCGAATAACGGACTTTTAGATTATCCATCCAACGCTCGCTCTTCCAATTATCACCACACGGAGTTTCCTCAAAAAGTTGAAATGCAGTCGGTCCGCAGTATAATACTCTTCGCGAGATTTAAAAAAAAACATTTTTTAAAAAAAGTTTAAACAGCATATTTTTGCAAAAAAAGTTTAAAAGAAAAGAACAGGATATTTCTGTAAATATTGTTTTTTTCCTGTAAAACTAACAGATTTTTTGACATTGCGGAGAAGATTTTATCTGTAGTCCAGTATGCAAATTACTTGGCCACTGTGACCAAACCCAACAATATTTGGGTACCAAGGCACATTAAAAATGGGACCTGATGCGCGCATTCAACAGTAGGGCACGAGAGGGCGCCCCACGCTACTCCGGCCCGAACAATTGTCGAGTGTGGCCTCACAACTCTTCAGGAACCCCTGGAAACGAAGCTCCCTGCGCAAGGTAAGGGGATCTTGGCGAATTCAAGCGACTTTTTTTTTACGGCTGCATTTTAACTTATTTAATGTTTAATAACTAAATTGAGTGATTATAAAATTATTTAATATTTATAAAATATTATATAACATTTATTGGAAAATATTTTATGTATTATTTAAAAAAAAATATAGCGTACTTTTTTAGCTATAAGGGATTAAGGGGCAAGGTAAGGGGATCTTGGCCAATTCACGCGACTTTTTCCTTAGGGCGGCATTTATAATGTGTAAATGAAATACAGTAATTAGAATGCCAATTAATTGTAAAATAATTTTTAAACATTATTAAAAAAATATATTGTAGTTTTAGTTACAAGGGATTAAGCAAGGTAAGGGGATCTTGGCGAATTCACGCGACTTTTTTTAGGGCGGCATTTTAATCCATCTAATGTTTAATAACTATATACAGTTATTATAGAACCATTTTTTCTAAAAAGAATTTTTTATACATTATTTAAAAATATTGTAATGTAGTTTTAATTATAAGGTATGAAGGCGCAAGGTAAGGGGATCTTGGCAAATTCATGCGACTTTTTTTTATGGCGCATTTCTAATTTGTAAACGTATATTAATTATAAAACCATTTTATTATAAAATATTTTTTTTATGCATTAATAAAAAAAATTATATTGCCATTTTAGATATGAGGGATTAAGCAAGGTAAGAGAATCTTGGCGAATTCACGCTACTTTTTTTAGGCCGGTATTTATAAAGTGTAAACGAAATACACTAATTATAAAATCATTTTATTGTAAAAGATTTTTTATACATCATTTAAAAAATTTATATTGTTGTTTTAGTTATAAGGGCTTAAAGCGCAAGGAAAGGGGCGAATTTATGCGACTTTTTTTAAGGAGGCATTTTAACCTATCTAATGTTTGATAACTAAAATAAAGGAATTATATAAATCATTTTATTGTAAAATATTTTATGTATAATTTTAAAAAAATAGATTAAAATTATATAAAAATATATAAGGGATTAAGTGGCAAGGTAAGGGGATCTTCGCGAATTCACGTGACTTTTTTTACGGTGGCATTTTATCCTATCCAATATTTAATCTATATATATAAAAGGCAACTTCCGTTTGTCTGTTTGTTTGTATAAGACACGAGATCTAAAGAACCACGCAACAGATCGTCACGAAATTTGGCACAAAAAGTCATCTCATCTCCATAGGCTAAGAATTTTTCGAATCAGACCATTCCTTCTATCGTTTTCGAACATTTTTATGTTTACCATTCAATGCATTGAAGACCTTAGAAATTTATTGCTCCTTCAACAGCACGTTTTCACGGATTGTTTATTTAGTTTTATTTTACAATTTTTTAAAAACGATTTTTAAGTATATTTAGTTTAATTACATCTAAAAAATTAGAAATAAACATCTAAAACAAAAATCGTTTGCTAGCTTTTTAGCAGTTAGAAAAATATTTAATACTAAAACTTAAAATCGTTTGCTTTAGTATCTTTATCACAGTTAAAAAAATTACAAATAAATATAAAAAATGCACATCGTTTGCTGGAGTAGCTTTATAACATCTGAACAATTAGATCATGTAATTCGCTTTCATTAAGAATATTTTATTTTCTGCACGCAGAAACCAAGAGTGATCAGTTTAAAGTGAGATTAATACAGGCGATCTAATCCAGGTAATCTTCGTATCTTATGTAACTAAAATGAAAGAAATAAATAGTTAAATTGACTGTTAAATTATTTTTCCACCTCTAACCGTGCAACGTCGGGTATAACAGCTAGTAACTAAATATAATAATTATAAAATCATTTTATTGTAAAGGATTTTTAAATGTTATTTAAAAAAAATATTTTGTAATTTTAGTTATTAGGGCAAGTTAAGGGTATCTTGGCGAATTCACGCGACTTTTTTTAGAGCTTCATTTTAACCTATCTAATGTTTAATAAATAAATTTAGTAATTATAAAATTATTTTATTGTATAAGATTTTTTTTATACATTATTATTAAAAATTTTTTTTTAGTTTTAGTTATAAGGGATTAAGAAAGGCAAGGGATCTTGCCGAATTCATGCGACTTTTTTTTTTTGGATGCATTTCTAATGTTTAAGCTAAAAGGTATAATTATGAAGCCATTTTATCGTAAAATGGCTTTCAATGGCATTTCAAATTATATCATGTTAAATAACAAACTACAGTAATTATAAAACCCTTATTTAAAAGGCTTTTGGAATGAACACTACTTTTTCTTTATGTTGGAATTTTAATTAGTTTGAGGTTTAAGTAAAATACCGGAACTGTAAGACTGTTTTTACTGAAAAAGATTTTAATACATTTATTTTGAAATTAAATTTTTGTTTTAGTTATGAATGTTTTTGTTTTTTGAAGGATAAGCAAATTGGCTGAAGTATAAACTTGTTTTCACTGCATGAGTTATAAAACTAAAAGGTGTAACCGAATATTATAATTCTCTAGTAGATGATTATAAATTCCTCCTCCATGCTCCAAATTTTAAAGTTTAATAAAATTATTAATTTTATATACCTTTTAAAAATTATGTGTGTTGCTGCAAAACCTGACAGTCAGGTGACGAGTTTATACATCTGTATCCTTTAATGGGTTAAAAATACAGTGGGAATTAACGCGACTTTTATTTATGGGGTTATTTTAATAAATATTAGGTGTAAATGAAATACTGTATTTATAAAACCGTTTTTATTGTAAAAAATTAAAAAATTTAATGCATTTTTTAAAAATTTGTAGCCTTGTAGCAAATGGTCTAAAAACATTATTTGCGTTTTAATTTAGTTGATGGAGGCATTTTAACTTATATGAGTAGTAGTTAAAATATTGTAAATTGGGGAAGTCTCCAGATACACCATAACGAAATCGAGTAATTTTACAAAAATAAACCATATATTTACAGAAAAATACTGCTATTTTCTTCAGGCAGTTTTTTCGGTAAAAACGCGCTGTTTAAAGTAAAAACAGTTTTGTCTGCTTTTAACCACGCAAAGAGTACTATACTGCAACCTAGCAAGCATTTTAACTGTTTGTTGAACCTCTGTGTACTGGAGTAGCTCTTTTGGGAGAGCGTTTGACTAAAAATCTAAGGGTCTGTGGTTCGAACTCAGGTTCGGCAATTTATTATTCATCAGTATTCGGTACACCGCCTGGTATCTAGCTGACCGGGAGTTTGTTTTCCCACAAGGGAAAAGTAGGATTTTGATTTTCTTTAACATTTGCGTGTTTTAAAAAATCTTTTGCGTTAAAATTATAAATTGTACGTATAAAATAAACATATTTTCTCTGTAAATGATACGATATTTTTCTAGCACACATACTGTCAGTTTTTCCCACTAAAAGCAACATACCTTTTTTACAATCTAGGAGGCTTGAAGTAAATAATAGACAGCCTATTATTATTTAAATTCTTTTGAAACACTCGAATTGATCATATATCTTTAAATTGGTACTCGAATAATACCATATTAAAATTCTAGAGGCTAAAAAAGCTTTTAAGGGTAAAAAACTGCTTTGTCGTTGAAAACTTCAAAAAGAATAGAAAAAATCTTCAGTTGGTAGCGATTTAACCTTGAATTTATATTTTATTCAGGCGTAGTAAAATAGATTAAAAGATTATATTGTCTTTGTAAAAAATATTTTTAATCGATGTGTAAAATTTCAATTTGATTTCTTTTAAATTTAAGTACAAATACTTTTCCTACTAGAAAGGATGATTTCTAGATGAATTACGATAAACAATTTTAATAAACTAACAAAATTATATTAATTAAGGTTCTGGTTTGTATTATAGAAGTGTAAAAAGACTAATTTAAGTAATAGTAACTGTAATTACAAAAAGTAACAGTTAAATGTATCTAATTTCGTAAACATGGGTTGTATGATTATTACAGAACATGGGTGATTAGACTGATTACTTAACCTGGATAATATGCAAACTTATAACTCAAACTAAAGTTTTATAAAGTGAAGTTAGGAAAAAAAGTTGTTATTTTATCATAAACTGTTTCTTAATGTAAAATGCGCTAAATGTATTATTGCTAAGTAATATATTTAAATATAACATTAAGAACTATGTTTTTAATAGTAACTGTCACCTGGAACCACTTCCGCACATGATGCATGTAAACCATAGAAGCAAACACAACATTTGGTTATAATTTTAACTTTTAGTCGCCATAATTGTCTGAATTCATTTACTTTCTCTCACTAATTCAATTAATATTCTTTATCATTTCCGAAATTAATTTGCAGTTCAAAGATTCTTGCAATAAAAATCGGAACAAAACTTTATTATAACATCTTTCTTTATGTTTTTTCCAATGAGGATTTACAATTTTCGAACAAACAATCTATAATTGAAATTGTTATTGTTTTTATACAATTATGTATTGATAAACACCGAAAAGTAAATTTTAAAATGACCAGACTATTTATGTAAAAAAAAGGAGAACTTTTTCACACTTCAGCGATCAAAAGAACCTAATGGGATTACATTGTTACGTCGCGCGTCTCATTCCAAATTTGATGTTTTATCATTGTTGATCCGAAATAATATGACCAGACTATTATAAAAAAAATAAACTTTTTCATACTTCACGATCAAAGAACTAATGGTACATTGTTAGGGTCCATCAAACTATTTTGTTATTGTTTTTATACAATTATGTATGATAACACCGAAAAGTAAATTATAAATGACCAGACTATTTATGTAAAAAAAATAGAACTTTTTCATACTTCAGCGATCAAAAGAACCCTAATGGATCTTTACCGCGGTCATTCAATGATTTGTATGTTTATACAATATGTATGATAACACCGAAAGTAAATAAAATGACCAGACTATTTATGTAAAAAATGACTTTTCATATTCAGCGATAAAAGACCTATGATATGTACGCGCGTCTCATTCCAAACTGATTTTGTTATTGTTTTTATACAATTATGTATTGATAAACCCGAAAAGTAAATTATAAAATGACCAGACTATTTATGTAAAAAAAAATAGAACTTTTTCATACTTCAGCGATCAAAAGAACCCTAATGGGATACATTGTTACGCGCGCGTCTCATTCCAAACTGATTTTGTTATTGTTTTTATACAATTATGTATTGATAAACACCGAAAAGTAAATTATAAAATGACCAGACTATTTATGTAAAAAAAATAGAACTTTTTCATACTTCAGCGATCAAAAGAACCCTAATGGGATACATTGTTACGCGCGCGTCTCATTCCAAACTGATTTTATATCTAAAAAATATTCCTTCAAGTGTTATTTTCTTTTTAAATAAAGTTTTTCGTTTGTTCGACGAAGTAGCAAATGTGAAAATATTGAAAAAAAAAATGAATTTTCTGTTTAATTAAAGGGAGATGAAATTTTTAGTTTTTAACTTTTTTATATAATTTCTAATTCAATTTTTAAGACATTTAATATAAAGCTATGCCTTATTTTTTGCTTCAATATGACATATCCTAATCATCTGTGAGACTTGTCATGGATTGCATGTGTGTTAAGTTAGACCCTAGTAAAGAAATACAAGGGTTACAATGAGCAATAGCGCTATAGTCCATATTGCTCTATTTAAAGCCGTTTGTGCCTAACTTTCCTTTCTCGCATGGTATGTCGCCAAAATCTCTAAATTATCGTTAAAAAACGCACCAAATCATTAAAATCTGTATTCGTTTGCCTTATAATTGCGATCTTAACATGATTGACCCTTTTGGCGATCTCAATTTCTCATCACTTTATCTATGTCGCAAAGTTCATCAAAGTAGCCAAACTAATGAAATGTGTTATTTTCGTGTTTTATTTGGTTGTCATCGCTCTACGGAGATGCATAATAATGCCTTTGGAAATCTTAATTTAATCGCCAAAAAAGTTGCCAAGCTCGTCAAATTATCATTAAAGATGTCCCAAGTGTTGAAATTGTGGTTTCCCCTGCTTCATATTGGAGATTTTAATTTGAACTTAAGGCAATTTCACCTTTCACGATAAATGTATCGACAAAATACCAAAGTTTCCAAATGAGATAAATGTTTATTTATATGTGCTGTTTCGGAAGCCATCGTGTGATAGAGTTGCATAATAAGTAATTTGTGGCGATGTAATTTTTTGTGCGTTAAATATGTTCCCAAGATAGCCAATATATACGCCAAATGTGCGAAAAGTAATTCCCCCCCCCCTAACTTAGAATTTAATTTGAACTTGTACCGATATCAATTTTCTCGTCAAATATCTAGACAAGAGCACCCATACTAATCAAATGTGCAAAAAGTGTTTTAAACGGTTTCTTACCCTATAGCAGATTAAAAGGTACGCATACTTGGATCGATTAGATATTTTTGAAATGGTTTCATATTTTTAGTACGTGCGATTGCAAAGAACTGGTATTTATTTGCAAGTATTTTAATATTCTTGTGATTGGTCTTCTGATTTATGTTCTGTTAGAAAAGTTCATTTTAACTAATCGATGGCTGTCTCATAATTATCTAAAATTAAAAACTGAAATCGAAAAATAACCGTCGAGTGTCGATGTGAAGCGTCCTTACTCCATCATCGAAATCTTCCCAAAAAAGGATTTGTTATGATCTAAACACTTACACGAAAGACGTCAGTAGAAAGACAATAAGAACAATAGCTTGAAACCAGTAATTTTGTAACAACTAAACTTATAACCCCATGTTCTCTTTATACATTTAATTCTCCCTGGTATTCGTATTCATTCCGTATATTCTGAACTCATTGAAAGATGTTGTTCTAACAAATCCGTCCTCCTCCTTTTTGAGTATGTGTTAGGATTATCTTTGATTAGGAATAGGGCTGGACGAAACCCTCTATTAACTGGTCAAGAGGGGGGGGGGGGAGACGAAAACAAGCTTTCTGCTTAAGTTTATCATAGCAAACAAAATATAAAACAAATGAAGACCATTTTCCTGAATAATTTATGTAGGACAAATTAAGTTAAGCAAAAAACGAATTTAAAAAAAATTAAAGTTAACCTTTTTGTACTGAAATGAAGGTGTTAATGGTGTTCACAGAGTCGTCGTTCATGGGTTAATGATATACCTTTAGAGGAACCCGATACTTGAAATTATCCTTAAAACTTATCAACAGTCCCAATACACTTCTTTATTAATGTTACCCGTATACTTAATGGTTCTTTTAGAGACGTATCATTAAATATTAGTTTCCGCACTATCTTATTGGGATTATGGCTTACTAGTAGCATCCCGATAGCTTGGTACCAAGAGAGTAATAAAAGCCGTTGACGACGTAATCTCTTGTGGTATTTCATGTAGTTATCATCACGTGAAACAATTAAGTATTTATTAATTAAATTAAAGGGTTTGCTGTTGAATCATGTTGGATTTATTTATGTTTGTGGTTTTTAAATTATAAAATAAACAGTTTGTAATTATTATTTTAATTGTACTTGATTGTAATTGCCATATTTATATATTAATTTAGATATAATTATCACAAAGCATTTCATTTTCACTAAACAGATTTAAAAATATAAAATTTTCGTTTTTCTTTCTATTAAAGTTTTGAATTGAAGTAAAGATATAGAAATTTTAGAAGAGTACTAAAAATGAAAATTTAATTCGTTGACAATTTTCTAATAATATTCTTCATACTATTTTTTAATGTATTTTAGTGCTGTCTGTGAAATTTAAAAATATAGATATTTATTTAGTTCCGAATAACTAAAATTACCAAAAGTTCACCAACAATTACCGTAAAAGAAAAAAAAATATTACGTTTCAATTTTTTTTGCATCAGACGTTTTGAGATGATTATGAGCCCAGGGACAAATGATAATCAGGGATAAAAAAATTATTCTTGATATTCTTTTCAAAATGGAAGGAAATGTCACAATGACTTTTGACTTTTAGTGGCAAGCACTATGACGTTGTGCTTATCCGGGGGCAACTTTTACAAGGGATATCTTTTACTTTTGAGACTGTTTTATGTCGGAAAATATTATGACGTTAGAATAAAAAGTTGATGAAGATTTCCTGGAAAAATGCTTAATGATGGTTTTAGAAATATATTTTGAGAATAACAAGTTTTAAGAGGATGCACTGCATTTTGTATTAGGGGAGATGCATATTTTGTGTACTTAACAGGCAAAAGCGTCATTGTTGTGATATGTAGTGGCTTTAAAGATATATAAATAATATTTTAATGAACATTTTTAAACATAATAATAATTTATTCGACAAATTTTGGTAATAAAACACATTTTTCATTAGTTCCGAATTTTTCCGCAATTTATGCCCAGTCTTTCTACCAATATCCATAAATTTCAGAATTTTATAAATAATGGATTTGTATTGATACACACTCTACATTTTACGTTTGCAAATAGTTTTAAGATAATCTCTCACAAAAATAAACCAAACTAATTTTCTTAGTAAATATATATTTTTAAAATTACAAAAAATATGCAGAAGTAACAACCGTACATTTTTGCATGTTCACAGGACGAGTTTATTTTATGCTTCATTGAATAATTCAAATGTTAATGCATATGGTAGTTAAAACATTATTAAAAGAATCAGTTTTTAAAACAATACCAAAAATAGTTTATCTCATAAGTTTTGCCAAAAAAAAAACATTTTTAGACACTAAATTCTTACTTAAAAATTGTGGAAGAAAATAATAAAAATGATGATTGACAAAAAAAGTAACAGTAAATAAGTTTTATTTGGAGAAATAGCGAAAATAACAAAAACAAATCTCAAACGTTTAGGGAAAATCAACTTAAGGTACTTTTCATGACTTAATTTCACATTGTCCTTACTTAATTGTATTTTCTTTTGATATAGTATTTTAAAAGACATGATTTCCGTTGAATTTACAAGATTTCATAATTTTCAAGATCAAATTCATACCAAACAGCCAATATAGCAATTTTAACTCTTTTACAGTGAAACAATGCTTACCATATGAGTAAACTTTATCCTGGGGTTAGGGAAGGTAAACCCTACACTGAACCTAAGTACAACACAGAGAAATTTGTTGCAATTTTGCGGCATTTAGGCGGAAAAGACTGCGCTCTTTACGTCGATATATGTTCCAAATCCACGAATTGGTGGCTAATTTTTAAGGTGGAGTTCTGGTAGTCATTTAGTACGGATTTAGATATTATTGAGATATTAGCTGGTCAAGTTTACACAAATGTGTAGCATTATTTCACTGTAAAAGATTTCAGACGGTTATATTGCCTATTTGATAAAAATGAACCAGACGCCTTATTACAGTTTGAAAAATCAATAAAAAAATCGTTTGTTTTAAGTTAGCATATCAAGAAGAAATACAATTAAGTTAGGAAAATATGAAATTAATTCATTGAACATGCGTTAAATGGATTTTCTCTAATCTTTGAAACAGATTTTTATTTTTAGCTATTTGCCCAAATAAAACCTATTTGTCGTTATTTTTTGACATTAATTGATACCTTCTTGAAATCCATTTCACTACTTTTTCATCCACACCTTTTAAAGGAGGTTTTGTGCTTTAAAAAGTTTATTGTCTAAACTTTTGAGACAGACCATAAGATCACGAGTTAAAAGTTAAGCAGGGTTTAACGGTATTTTTTTTAATCAAGTTTTTATTATTACGCATAGTTTTCTTATATTTCTCTTATACTTGATATAATAGGTCACAATATTAATCCACCGTAGCCTTTTAAATATAGTTATTCTAAGAGAAGACTATAGGCAATAAAAATTTGAATTGTTATGTAATTAACATGTTGGAGGTAAGAGCTACTATGCAACTAATATCGGAAGAAAAACGACCGCAACACATCTTTGGAACAAACAGAAGAAGAAGCATTTATTAATAGCACAGTCAGGGTTTATATACAGTTATATACTTAAATTTGCATAAAATCAGTATATATAATGCGGTTAAAGTTAAACCGCTCTTGACCGACACAAAACATGGAAAATTACTTGGTAGGAATTTTGGCTCCAACATGCGGCCCCATCGGTCAAGGAATAATCACTAATTAAATAAATTTACCAAATTTACAAACATCAATTAATACAGATTGAAATTTTGTTTTCATTAAAGGCTTAGTAAGAAAATCTGCAAAGTTCTTTGAAGTATTAACATATTTCAAGTCAAACACTTTATCTTTTAACAATTGTCTTACAAATTGGAATTTGACATCGATATGTTTGGTTTTATTACTTTCTTGTCCATTTTTGGTAAAATAAATCGATGCTTGATTATCACAATATTGAATTGGAAGTATATCTGTAAAATAAATCTGATCAGAAACACGTTTAAACCAAACCAATTCTTTGACACTCTCGGTCAAAGCAATAAACTCGCTTTCCATTGAACTAAGTGCTATGCACTTTTGCTTGCTCGACTTTCAAGTTACTGGCACACCACAAAAATAAACAATATATCCACTAATCGAATGTCTATCATTTGTCTTACATGCCCAATTGGCATCTGAATATGCGCAAAACAAAGAATTATCAATACAAGACAAATTAATTTTATAATCCTTAGTGGAAAAAACGTAATTTAGAATATCTACAACAACTAGCCAATGTTGAAAATTATAACCATTGCAAAGTTGTGCCATGGTGTTAACTGAAAAAGCAATGTCTGGTCTAGAACGAATAGCTAGAAATGATAGACAACCTATTAGAGTACGATAAGGAAAAGTTTTCATAACATCATTTTCTTCAATTACACTTACTCTAGCAGGCAAACTATAACCAACCTTAAAAGGTAAGCTTGGATTACTTTTCGGCAAGTCTTTAAATTTAGCTATTAGTTTATCTATATAAGTTCCCTGATGCAAGTAAGTATTCCCATTAATTTCTTCAAAATTTACACCCAAAAGATATTTAACTTTTCCTAACTCTACAATATCTAATTTACTTTTGATTAAATTAATAGCATTATATAAAACATTTTGATCTTTACCAAAACAAACCATATCATCTACATAGACAGTTAACACAACATTTTTGTTTAACATATAGGTACAATGACACCAGTCCAGTTTCACAAATCCTAGGTCTTTCAGGATTTCGTCCAAAGTATTGTGCCACTGTCGACCGCTTTGGTGTAAGCCATATATGGCTTTCTTGAGTAGACAAACCTTATGTTCTTCACCTCTTGCTACGTGTCCCTCAGGTTGGCTCATGAAAACCTCTTGGTCTAGGTTCCCATATAAGTAAGCAGCTCTCACGTCTAACTGGGCATGCAACCAACCTAGCATAGACACTAATAATACAAAGAGAAATTTGATTAGTGAAAAATTTACAATTGGTGAATACACATCGAAATAGTCTTTATTCTTGGTTTGTGTAAATCCTCTCGCTACCAATCTACTTTTAAATCTTTTGACATTGTTTTTGTCGTCTTTCTTGATTGAAAAAATCCACCTACTACCAATGATTTTTGCATTTGGTGGTGGGTTAACCAATTCCCATACTTGTCTTTCACGCATAACGTCTAACTCTGCTTTCATGGCCGCGTCCCAACTATTTTTATCAGGAGACGTTTGCGTTTCATGAAAGTTTCGCGGGATTTCGGTTAAGTACGTTTCGTTAAATATTTCATGCATAGATTCGTCCAAATCACTAAAACACGAATTTTCATCACTTTTAGGTTCTTTCTTTTCCTTTACTACATTTGCTTTAAAGTTAAACTTTTTAGGGTCAAAGGGTATTTTATTTTTGTTACAATGTTCTTTCACATCGTTAAGTGATCTAAGTCTAATCTTACTATTTGGGGGATAATAATAAACGTAAATCCTGTTACTTCGATTTCTAGGACTTTCAACTCTACGCCACTGATCAATATTGAGAGGCGTTAGTTTATCAGATTCCGGTTCACTGTCATCAGAAATTTGACAGTTATCCAATTGAAAAGTTATATTTTTTTGCACTTTTGAATTTCCAAATAATGATTTCACCCCATTTTTATTTTCATCTACACGAACGTGTATAGTTTCAATTACAGTTCGTTCATTAGGGAGATATACTCGATATCCTTTACGTTTAACTGCATAACCAATCAAAATCCCCAATTTTGCTTTAGGTTGAAGTTTATTTCTGTTAACTTTAGGTACATGGACATACGCCAACGATCCAAACACTTTTAGGTGTTTAATGGATGGTTTAAATCCTTTCCAAATTTCTATTGGAGTTTTACCTTCAGTTAGTTTATGTGTGCAACGGTTTCTAACATAAACAAAAGTGTTTAACGCTTCAGCCCAAAAACTAGGTTTTAGTCCACTGTCCTGCAATAACGATCTTATCCCGTTTAAAGCAGCGTAATTAAAGTTTTCGGCTAATCCGTTCATTTCCGGTGAATAAACGGATGTGCGTTCGGCCTTGATACCCAAATCATCCAGGAATTGCTCGAATTCTTTGTGCACGAATTCCATGCCATTATCACTTACAACAGTCTTTATCTTTTTGTTAAGTTCACGCTCAGAACGTACCAAATACAGTTTGAAACAATCAAATACTTCACTTTTCTTTTTGATTACAAAAACATCGACTTTACGCGAAAAATCGTCAACGATTGTTAAGAAATATTTATGACCGCCTATAGAGTTAACGGGAGAGGGTCCCCAAACATCACAATGTACCTTTTCGAGGCATTCGGTAGTTTTACGCTTATAAACATGGTTTCTTTTAAATGATGTTCGATTTGATTTTGATACTATACAAGTTTCACAATTTTTATTTGCTTTAGTTAGCTTTAAATTTTCTAACCCTTTTACGCTTTCCTCAGCACTCATTTGCTTTAATAGAGGATAGTTAACATGACAAAACCTACGATGTATTAATTCGCTATCTAACTTAGCATACATCGCAGAATTTACATTAGGTTTTTGATCTCTAGGAAATGCATAAATTACATACAATTTATTTTAACGGGAACAGTAAGGAAATATTTACCATTCGGATTGTAAATAACCATTTTTGAATGTCCCCACTCTACTCTAAACCCAGCAAGATCCATATTTGCTCCTCCGATTAGATTACGTCTCATATTGGGGGCGTACAGCACATTAACAAGATTCATATTTACATTACCCGAGACATCTTTTACGATCAGCGGAATGTCCCCCATTCCAGTCACTAAAGAGGTAGAATTCTTATCTCCGATAAGAGCTTTTGTCGGCGGAAGCTGCTTGAAGTTCTGGAACAGATTTCGATCGTTGCAGAAATGCGTAGTTGCAGCAGAGTCCACCAGAAACTCAACCGATCCACCGTCAGTGTTGAATGCTCCTGGACTTGCACTATCTTCTGTTTCACTGTAGAATGTATTCTGTCTTTCTTCTTTTTTCTTCTTGAAGCACCGGTCTTCTGTATGGTTCTTCATTTTGCAGTACGAGCACGGCCCCATTCTCCGACGTCGGTCATTGTCGTAACCCCCTTTTTCTTCTCTTGACGTCTTGGAGGGTTCCAGTACGCGACCACAGGCATCTTGGTTGTTTGATCTTGGGATATTCTTCCTGTAAGGTCTTGACTGCTTACTGGAGTTTGAAAGATAGGCGTCTGCAATGATAGAATCGGATAGTTCATCTTTTTGTTTCAGCTTTATTCTTCCAGATTCTGTCACCAGCTCTCTTTGCACTTCATCAAACTTGAATTTTTCATCTTCTAATCGATACAGAGTCTGAACTACACTGTCGTATTCGGTGGGTAGCCTACGTATCATCTGGAAACACACCAAGAGATCGGGTATTTTAAATCCAGCTTCGTCGATCTGTACCTTCTTCTCGTAACTCTTTACAGAAAATCCAATAGTTTCCCCCTCTGAGTCGAATCGTAGCTCGTTGAACTCGTCCAGTAGTGTGCTAGTCTGGCTTTACTCTTCGGCTCGAATTGATTCTAACGTTTCCAGGCTTCTTTTCCATCTGTGGTTTGGGATATTAACGTTTGAAATTTCGATTCCATGCCCTGGTAAATCGTAGTATACGCTCTTGTTTTCCGAAGATTGTAGTCCCGCTTCTCACGAGCAGTAGCGTCTATGGCAAGCTCCTCTTCTTTACCAGTCACGAATTCCCAACATCCTCGATCCATCAGGAGGACTTTCATGTCTTGTTTCCATCGGACGTAATTGGTGCCGTCTAGTCGAGGGAAAGATACGGTTGATCCGGAGTCAGCCATAGTCCAAGACAATTTATGTTTTACAAAGGATTCCTTGATATCAGTTACGTTTAGTTTAATATTTAACTTTTCGAATTTTACTTAAATTCCTAATTAGCTTCTCAAACACGCAAAGCGGGCCCATAACCTTGTTGGAGGTAAGAGCTACTATGCAACTAATATCGGAAGAAAAACGACTGCAACACATCTTTGGAACAAACAGAAGAAGAAGCATTTATTAATAGCACAGTCAGGGTTTATATACAGTTATATACTTAAATTTGCATAAAATCAGTATATATAATGCGGTTAAAGTTAAACCGCTCTTGACCGACACAAAACATGGAAAATTACTTGGTAGGAATTTTGGCTCCAACATAACAAATGTTTTCAATCTAACTATTATTTCAAAGTTCTGTTACTAATTTCTACAAAGGAACGTTTTTTTTTTAAAAAAAAAACTTGTTATAAAAAAGCTTTTAATTTTTTTATATGCCATACTAGCTTTATAAACCCGGTGTTGCACGGGTGTACCCTCAATAATGGTGTTTGTTTTTATGTAAACTTTTTTTATATACCAATTTATCACTCTCCACTGGTCAGCACTCCATCAGGATATTATAATATCTTCCCATTCTGATATGAGGGGTTGATTGTGTCCTTACCAGGAGTTAGAGGGCTTTCCCATAGGCCCCCGTTAAAATTGCCAGAACAGCTATGATATAATGTCAGGTTTCTATTTGGCGATTTGCGCAACGAATATGCCAAAATGTGGTAAACGTTCCACTCCATACTTCATACAACTCGATAGTGCTGGGGATCCCAGTCGGTAAAGCCATTCGCCTTGCATGATGTAGGTCCCTGGTTTGGGTCCGGGTATCGCCAAAATAACTGCGGCTCCCTATAAACGGCTCGTGCATACAAAAATGTCCGACGAATAATACCCTGTGTGAAGGGAGTGTGCGTTAAATATTTTTCAAAGTCCTGACACCACGTACGATTTCACCCTTAAAAGTTACATTGAGTGCCTACTCAGGTGTCGGCTAGTCACTTGACTGTGGTTGTAATTTACGAAGTAATTTGCTAATAGCCTTCGTGTGTAGCTCTAGATTCAACTAACCCATACAACAATGATAATTCAAACTAACCCTAACCCATACAACAGGATGTAAATAGCTAACATCAGATACATCAGAAAACAAAACAGACATTCATCCTCTTGTATGGGTACGCACTCAGTGGGACTGTTTTTCTGATTTCCGAAAACCCGCTCTAACCAGACTACTTATTTCAAGTGAGTGCGCATGCGCCGACCTGGCGAGCAGAAAATAAGCGTCTGGTTTTTTCCGGAATGAAATATTCATTCTGGTTTTCAGATTTCAGCGCTTAGTTTAGTCACGTGGTGCGGTAATTCTGAGGTTTATTTTGATTTGGCTGGAATGGATACGGAAAATGTTTTGACGAAATTTGCACTAATCTTTGATTAATTTACCTTCAATCATTTTCAAAATGTAATTGAAGGTAGAGGATTCCATCCGAAAATATTCATAAAAATTTGACGGATCTTCTTTAAATTCCGGAAGCAAATGGTGATATTCGCCAAGTTTTGCTCGACCTTTAATTATGGGATCAACAGCATAATTTCTTTCTGGTATTATTTTTAGGTGTAGGCTTTCAAAAGATAAAATCAAAATTAACGATTCCTCTTCGTATAGAACCATAGAAAAAATACATTGCTCAAAACAATTAGGGGATCACTTTGCTTACTTTTGTTACCCTTCCAGTCATAACTTATTATTTTTTTTTTCTAAAACTCCAAAAGTTGTGAAATAGATTCATTATGCATCCAAAATTAAATGGTATAAAACGAGGGGGGAAAATGGAATCATAACTTTTGAATAAATTGTAATAATAATTTTTTCAAAACTTTATTTGATAAAAATAATTAAAACCAATTTTTAAACATCTAAAAATGCAAGCATGACGAATTTAGGGTCAATTTATTTAATAAAATTGTTTCAGGGTAATTTTTTATTTTACCTTGTTTTTCATACTTTTATTTAATTTAAACAAACATTATTTAATTCTTCAAAAGACATGATTCTTCCATCTAACTATACAAAAAAGAAATATTACTTTATAGAAAAATGTAGGGAGAATTTGATAAAACTTATTTGAAATAAGTGCGAGCTTAACTTAGTGAGGAAAAAAAAGCGCAAACTGAAATTCTAAATTTAATCATTGGAAATGGAAATCCCCTAATTGTTTTGAGTGGTGTATATAAAATTCAAGAAAAATTAGAAATCGGAGAAATAAAAACACGGTAAACAGAAAACTATTAACAGCTAGTTTGGTTAGGTAGGTGGCGCTCAGATAGAAGAGCAGCTCCGCTCTTTTCGGATCAGCTGGCTTGAGTTGAAAATCTGCTTTACCATGAGCAGGCAAGCGCAAGAAAGCAGTTCAGACAATTTATTCGCTCTACTTCAGATTGGAGCAGGTTTTCAGAAACCAGGAAACCAGTCCTACTGAGAGCGTACCCTATGGTTGGAAATTTTTTATAAAATACAAATTCCTTATTTACGCTGAAAATGTTCATCCACGTCTTCATTTCTTACCAGTTGTAAACACCAATTAAATTAAATTCGAAACATAATTAGAATAGTAAAATCAATAAATAAAATAAAATAATGATATTCCAATAACAATCCTACAAATTAAACCCACGTGCTCTTACTTGTTTATTCATAATTTTCGTTCACGCTGAACGTGCTGAAATTTCTTTCAAATTGAAATAAAAAGTATAAATTCCAATCTTATATTGCTTCCTATGGCGAAAACGGCTCACGTTTTGCACTCCTACGCCCGTTCGGGTTCGAATTTCGAAAAATCGCTTCTTAAATGACGCCTATGATATAAAAAGAATATTTTCCTAAAATTTGGTAGCTGTACCTCTAGTAGTTTGGGCTGGGCGTTGATACGTGAGTGAGTGAGTCAGTCAGGACTTTGCCTTTTATATATATAGATTGTATTATATAAAATCAGATTTTGTAATAAATCTAACATACTAAGAGAAGCACAATGCCAAAAAATATAAATGCTTGATTTTCAATGTATATTTTAAAACATCTAATGAATTAACAAATTTAAGTTTATCAAAAGATATCTGCTGCATTATGTAATATTAAGATATTTTACGTACTTTTACCGTAAAAGCATCCAAACAATCTAACTTCTCGGATCTTTTGCTGAGATTGTGTTTCGAAAAATAATAAAAGAATGGAAGCACCAAAGCAATTGTGGAACGTAAACTGCCAATTCCTGTCCAAGGATAATGGCTTTTTCACTTGTCATGGTGTGACAGCCAGAAAGCAACTTGAAGACAGTCTTACAAAGCATTTTAGAAAAATCCAAGAAATGTCAGTATCAGTTATTTTCTAAGATAAGTAAAAAAAAGGTGTCTTATTACCGCTAAATATAGGGGAAGTGGGGGCATTTTGACAAAGGCTTCTTTTAATAAAGTTTTTTTGGTGCTCAGGAAGTATAAATTTCAAGTTGTTTTTCCATGTGAGGGAAGAATTTTATTTTACTATTCTTGGTTTCTTTTATAGTTTAATCAAAGATGCACTGGGCTGGGGAGCCCAGTCGGTTAAGGCGTTCGCCTTGCATGCGGAAGGTTCCAGATTCGGTTCCGGGAATCGCCAAAATAACTGCCATCCTATTGCGCAGGCTCGGTCTGTTTAAACAAAAAGCCCGGCGAATAAATATCCAGTGTAGAGGAAGTGCACGTTAAATATGCTCCAAAGTCTAAACCGATTGTATGATGTTCTTGCTGGGTGCCAATTCAGGTGTAGGCTCGTCACTTGGTTGTGGTTCTAAATTACGACGCCCGTTAGCAATAGCCCTCGTGTGTGGCCGTTAGAAATAGCTCTAGTGCGACGATAATTAAAACTAACCTAACCATGTGAGGGTAGCTAATAGTGTATTTTATTATTGACCCACACAATCGTTGTGTTATGCAGTAAAATTAGCTAATTATTTTATGTACAAATTTTTTAAAAAATTACAATTTTTATTTCATTTTTATTTGATTTATATTTTACTTTAAAGAAAGTAATGGTGTTAAAAATGCAATTTTAATGTAAAACGACCTGAGGTTTTCACATTTACCCTGCGGATTAGACTATCTCTCTCTCAGTAACATGTCTGCCCAACTTCATCAATTTTATTTTCTGGGTCGAGAGCCGTATGTTGGGTTAGACAAGTATTATTTAGTAGATATAGTAGACCCGCAATAACTTCACAATTTTAAATTGTGTAGTAAAATTGGGTACATAGTGTTGCCATGGAAAACTGGTAGATATGTTATAATTAAACTAATCAAGTAATTATATTTTAAAAGTGTCTTAACAGAATTTGTATTTGTTTATAATAATAGCTAAAGTGTGCCAATTTGTTAAATATAAAGCTTTTTCTGAAATCTGAAACTTTAGTACTGTCATTCCTGTACATAGTACTGTCATTTAGTAAGTCATTCCACGTTTGATTGTTCAGGTTATCTTCGTTTTTTCAGGTTATCTTCGTCTAACTTTAATTCATTTATATCTCCTTTAATTTTTTGGGAATAGGTCCCGGTTTTGCACCACACTTACAGCTTTCATTATACATGAGCTTAGCATTCTTTGTGTGTTCCAGAATAGAATAAACTCTCAAGATAACTAATGTACTCAAAAATTTAATTTCTTGGTATAAAAGAGAATTATAACCCAGGGGAATTTTCTATCGTCATTTAACTATTAAAAACACTACAGGCAATTACTTATAAATGTTGATGAAGGTAATCAAATGTTCTACAAATATAGCTAGATGCCTTTATTCCTGAAAAAAGTATGTAACGTAGTGCAAATCCATGTAATTTTCTTCAAAACTTGTAAACAAAATACACTCAAACTACTTTTTTTCGCAGCCATTAAAGTAACAAGTACGATCACAGGGCATACACACGATAGAAGAGGACACCCGGTTTGCAACCGAATACCCAAGTTCTAAAACCAACAAATTTTAAATCTTGGCTTGCTTTATATTTACAAAGAGCTTAGAATCATTGTAACCTAGCTTCAAAATTGGTAGCGAGAGCCCAGATGGTGCATAACAAATGGCTCTCAGTTTTGGGGAATATACCGTGTCTGCAATAGGTTTAATCCTTCAAAAAAGCAGCCTCTCTTTTTAAAAAAAGTTACTAAGTCATTAAAAAAATACTTTTGGCAATCATTATTTATCTTTGTTAACAGTTTTTTCAAACATTGTTAAATTTATTCAATCGTGAACGTTGATTTAAATTTGGTACTTTTCAAAATAACAACAGGCATAGTAAAAAAGCAGCCCTCCTTAGAAAACAAATTTAAAGTTACAAAGTCATTAAAAAAAATAACAGTTTACATTTCGCAATACATTATTTATCTTTGCCAACATTTTTAAGCATCATTAAGTCTATTCAATCATGCACCGTTGATTTAAATTTGGTACTTTTCAAAATAACAACGAGCTTAGCGTTCATTGTGCTACAGAATAGAGTAAACACATTATGATGACTAATGGTACTCAAAATTGAATTTCTTTTATAAAAGAGCGTTGTAGCTCAAGGGAAGCATTACTTCTGACCTTTTTCTTGAGCTCTGGTCTTACAACGAGGCCGTTAGACAGCTTTTTGAGAATTAGATTGATAAAACTAGCTGTTCCATTAATCAATTTGCAGAGCTGTACTGCTACAGGATTAAAGATACTATTAACGCTCTTCTAAACGCATTTATAAATTTTAGAAGCTATTGAGTGTTGTTGAGAGGGGTGAATTAAATTATTTAAGACTTACTTATCTTTAAAATTGACTGTGCTTCAAAAATAAAGGTATTTCGTCAGGTTAAAAATCTATTGCTTTGTTCTTTTAGGATAAAAATAGTCCTGGCTAGTTCTTACCTCTAAATTTGTAATTTTTATTTTTAGAATAATTTCAAATATTAATATTTCCTGTTTTGTTTGTTCTGTAACTTATCATACAGTTTTGTTTCAGTAATATTGCATTGTTTTAATATACCTCATTAAAAATCATTAGTCCCAATAGAACATTTACCTTTATTTAAATCAGTAAAGCGTTAGATTGGTTTTAATCATTATTTCGTTTACATTTAATTCATTTTAAATACTTATACGAATATTGAGTTCTTTTAAAAATTAATTATGATTGGTTATATTTCTAAAAAGAAAAATAACATTTAATCTATTATTTTAAACTATAACGGAATGGCCGATTTAGAGTTTTGAGTAAATGAATAGGGGAGACCGGGGCTAGTTTTCCCATGGGGTAAGTTTTCCACCAGGCCTAATATTGGAAATAAGCTGTTTGGGGGGCGCCAAATGGCTACTTGGTTTATGAAAAAACTTGTCTTATGTCACCCACAAGAATCTTTGTTCCGTTGGTGTTGTAATATTTTAGTTAGAGCTCTTTTTATGATTTTTCAAAGTTGAGTGATTTTTTATGCTTACATTCAAACCTAAATTAAACGTACTTTAATTTAACTTACAGTTTTATCATAGCGCATAATAAAAGCTGGTTCCTCTCTCGACTTAAATATGTGTACTTGTTTTCAAAATAACTTAAGCCTCTAATCGTAAGTTTCTAATCTCTGAACAAAACACAATAATTTACTAAGTTATATACATTAGCTGTAGTCCATCTATAAAACTGATGTTAATGCCATCTCAAAATTTATTTCGCCTTCAGGGTGTAAAAAATATCGTTAGTGTAGCCTATATTTTACTTCATTAGGAATTTATTACACTCATATATTCCCGACAAAGATGCTACACATATATTTGGCCAATTTTCGGAAATTGGACACTTTAGTTTAGTTTATCGAATTTTATCTGATACTTCTACTTGTTTCTGAATCATATTTCTTGATTTCTAGTGGAATTATATCATAAAAGTTTATGATATAGTCAATGCCTTGCAAGTTTATGAGCTCAATAAAACTCTTTAAAAATATGCATAAAACTTTATACGTAAGTTCGCATGATCAGTTGGTTGAATATGGAGATTTTTTAAGTTATTCAAAAGACTTTCCACATAATAACCTTATGAATCCCTGACTAGACTATCAGAATATTTATTTTGCATTGTATCAGTCATTTTAATTTGAAATTTGCAGGCTTTGTACTTTAAATGTGATAACGATGGAAGTTATTAATATTTTTTAAGAGGAAAATTAGTCAACGAAAATGCACTACATGTTACACGCATTACATTGTAATATGCCCTACAACACATTTTTTACCTAGTGTTAGTTATCTAAATAGTAGTAAAGTTTCTGTAAAGAACTAACATTTATCGATACTATTTTAGGAGATATTAACATTTAAAAAATATAACAATCCATTCTTGCTGTTAATATGCTTATAAAATATTTATTTATATCTGAAAGCAAAACTTTTTAGACATTTAACATACTATATGAAACGTATTTTATCCAAAGTTCAATGCAAAGAGTTGATTTAAAAAGGAGTTCGGAGTATTAGTATGAGTTATTGGTAATGGGTAATTTTCTGCGCTTGTGACAAACATTTCTCATTTTTTACATGATTTTATTTTCAACTATATTGTTCAACTTATATGTAAGCTTCGATCTCAGATTCTATAGTTTGTAGAATATGCAGCTATATTTCAGCGAGATGTGTTTCGGTGTTAAAAAGTTTACTTCAAGAAAAGGAGAAAATAGGGGAGCGTCCACAAAGTGAGCAATCGTTCTACAAAAGTGCAGTTACCTTTCCTCACTTTGTGGACGCTTCCTAATAATTTCCCTTTCTTCGAATAAAACTTTTTATATATACTTAAATATGTATCACTAAACTAGCTGTATACTCTACAAATTTATGAATTTGAGATAGCTCCTTATACATGAGTTGAAACTATATAATCAAAAATAAAACCATGTAACTAATTTATGTCATGTCTGACACATGAGCAGAAAATGACAATTTTTTAAATCAACTTTTTAAATCGAAATTTGCAGGAAATATGTCTCATATAGTTTGTTTAATGCACAAAAAGTTTTTTTTATGATCAGATTAAACGCAATAACGGTTTCTTTAATGTTTATATCTTCTCATATATTATAGATAAAAGTTAGTTATTTAACAGAAACTCTGCTAATATTTACATAAAATCTTTAAAAGGAATAGGCTTGTTACAGAATTTTATGATCAGGGTGGTCCAAAACGTATTTTTACTTTGGTTCTATTTTTCGTACCGCCTAATTGCAAACGAGGCAATAGTTATGCACGAAAATATATATTGAAAGGCGTTTTACATGTCGTCAAAACCAAATACATAACCTAAGTAGGTTTTAATAAATGTGAAAAAATCAGTACAAAACTACACGTAAACATAATTGTTGACATGCATGTAAATACAGCCTTTTAACAGAGAGAAAATTATTGATATAAAATATCGTAATCGAACTATTTCTCTGTAGTCCAACACTTGTTTCCCTGATAGTAAACTATTGATTTAAAACTTCCTCCTAACATATCGATGCATTAACAAATATTTTTCTGTCCCGCCTGATCCTCCAAAACATCTCGGGGGAATATTAAAGACTCTTAAATAACAAGGCTTGTCTGCATTGGGGGGAGATATTGGACGACCATCTGTGGCACCGTGGTATTATCTTTACACTTTAGTAAAACAAGGTACTATGTCTAGTGCTACGATATAGGACATTTGGTCTATGTTCTACAACGGTATAGACTCTTATCTTTTAACGGAAGTGGAAGGAGCATGGAAAAGCTTTTCCAGCAGTTTTTTCAAGATTGCGTTTTGCGTGTTTCGTGACACAATAATAGGCTTTTAATCCTCGTTTTCCTCGTCGATTGGGGCAGAGTCTGGTTACCTGGAATGAAATGTCTAAGGTGAGTGGAAATCACTTTTATGGTATTTGGTACCGTTTTATGAGCGTAGCGTCTGTGGTTAGTCTCTTTTAACGCTTCCAGGTCTGAGTTATTCAAAAAGCCTGTTTTCTTCTTCAAATAAATCTAGTAAAATATGTACTTCAATTTTTTAATTAAAAATTTAACTTTACCTTTATTTTAATGAAAATGACAAAACTTTTTAGATCTTTAAGTTGGGAAGAAATCTCTTTTATGGTATTTGGTAACGTTTTCCTCTCGAAGCGTCTGTGTTTAGTCTATTTTAACGACGTCTGAGTTATTCGAAAGCCTGTTTTCCTCTAAAAAGACCATTGTAAGTTATACACTTTTATTCTTTAACTTTAAATTTATTTTGAGAATGAAATAATTATATATCTGTTTAAGGTAAAAGAAAAAGCACTTTTGGGATATTTGTTAACGTTTTCTGACCGAAGTGTCTATGATTGGTGTCTTTTAAGCCTTTGAGGGCTGAGTTATTCGAAAACGCCCGTTTTCTTCTTAAAAACCTCATAAAAAACATATACAACTTTAATGTTTTTAATTTTTTTTATCTTTAACTTTTTTTATTCTGAATGACAAAACTATTGCGAGAGAAGAGAACACTCACTTAAGACTAAAATCCCTGTTATGGTATTTGGTAAGGTTTTCTGACCGTAGCACTTGTGCGTAGTCTCTTTTAACCCTTCGTGTTTTGAGCCATTTGAAAGCATGTCCCATTCTGATATTCGTAATTAAAAAAACACGCAAAATATTACTTTTTATTTGTAAATTCAAATTTATTTTGTTTGAGAATGACAGAACGATTTACATGCTTAAGGTGAGAGAAAATCCTTTTTTTTTGTATTTGGTATCGTTTCCCTATCTAAGCGTTTATGATTTTTTTTTTTGTCGTGTCCATGAGAGTCGAACTCTATATGTGTCCGTGAATTTTGATAATTTCTTCTACGACTTGCTTGATGTTGTCTCCATACGGATCTAGCATAGTCGATAGTCATTATGATTGTTGTCTTTTTAAACCCTCGAGGTTTGAGACATTCGAAAGCATACCCTTCTCTGATATTCTTAATAAAAACTTGCAAATATGTACTTTTTCTTTTTAATTTTTAACTTCGAAATTCAGATTGACAGACCAATTTACTTGACAGAATTGAGAATTCCTCTTTTGGTATTCGATTCACAGAGAGATTTGCGTACACACTTCTTCTTTAACTAAAATCATGAAAACAGAAGCGTAGTAGGAAATAATCCAATGGACGCCTTTTTATGTTTCGCGCAATTCTATACTTTAAATTTATTTTATTCGGGAAAACAGAACTATCTAAGTTTAGTAATAATACTTATGTTAAGAGAACGGATTAAATGTAAGCTTCACAGAAAATGCAATGCTCTAAGAAATTAAAGTAATCAATTAGAATTTAAAACAAATAGCTCACAATTGAAGAGCTTATTGGAAGAACGTGCTAAGTGACATTTTTGAAAAATTCAGATTTTTGTATCAATGAACACGTTATTTTCTCCTTTAAAGATAGCAAGATTCCCCCCTTTTCATAAACATGAAGTTAAGTATAATTTTTACCTTTAGTAAGTGCCGTTTTTAGCGTATCTAAGTGCAAGCGAAAAGTTTAAAGCTCATTTTCTCGTTTTTACCGTTTTGTTACTTAGCACGTTCTTCCACTTAGCTCTTCAATCAAACTAATAAATAAATAGGTCGTAAAATAGGTCATAAATAGTTTTTACTATTTAAAGGAATTAAAATAGGGGATACTGAGGCTAGTTTTCCCATAGGGTAAGTTTTCCACCAGGCATTATACAAAAAAATGAGCCGTTAGGAGGCACCAGATGGCTGCTTGGTTTATGAAGCAACCCGTTTTAAGTCACCCACAAGAATTTTTGCTCAGTTGGTGTTGTAATGTTGTCGTTAGAGCTGCTTTTGTGATTTTTTCAACGTTGAGTGAATTTTTATGCTTACATTCAAACCTAAATTAAACGTATTTTTATTACACATACAGTTTTATCATTGAGTATACTAAAAGGTGGCTCCTCTCTCTACGTAACTATACATTTGTTTTCAAAATAATTTAAAATTCTACTCGTCAAGTCGTCAAGGTACTATTAAAGTCAAAATATGACAACCTGGTATGTTTTCCAAAATTTCACGGGGCAAGATTTCCAACAATTCCTTGAAGAAAAACGTGCTTCAACCTTTGTAAACTTAATATTCCAAAAACCAAATTATGTTTATCATATGACCACGCAATGAAAAAAAAAATTGCTCTAGATTAAAAATTGTCTGCATAGTAATGAAAAAGGAAACTGAATGAACTCGTACTATTCTGAAACAATATATGTCACTCTAAAAACTATCAGGAATGTGTTTAGTAGCCGAAAAGCCACCAGAAACTTAAATATTCCCCATAAGTCGGGAATAAATGCACTGTAATGTAGTAATGTGTCATGTTGCACCCAAAGTTTTGAGTCAATCGGCTTGTTAAAAAAAAAGGCGGTTGGAGGGGGAAGCAATCACACCAAACTTTAGGCAATTAATTGTTTGTAATCTTTAACAATACTTCGCAGAAAAGTTTGTAGAAAAGAGCACCAAAGTATATTTACACAAAAAGGGAAGTTTTATGTAAGTTTAAAGGGATCCAGATGATAATGACCTTCAATGAAATTGGTTAAAATAGCTTAGTATAATAAACTAGACTTTTCTTTTTAAAAAAAAACACCTATATTCTGGGTATACTCTATTGAGATATTTTAGTTTACTATAAGTCTATAAAAATCACAAAATGTTTTTCAAATATGTTGAATCTTTAAAAAAAACAGTTGGAGAATTTGCCTCATCACTTTTTGGCAGTCTGGGAAAACTTACCCCGCATAAGAGGCATGTTTTCCAGCTCAACATGCTTGCATTTAACCATTTAACTCGCTGCCAAAAAGTATATTTACTTTTTGAAAAAGTAGTAATGCTAATTTGTAGATAAGCATGGGAGGAAGACAACGACATCTTGTTTAATTCAAAATTTAATGAAAGTAAAATATATACAATCAAAAAGAAGAAAACATGGAAAACTAGCCCCGGCCTCCCCTACTATCAATGTTATTTTTAGCAATATGCTGAATAGATTAATAAGAAATAATTATAATGTATAAAATGGTTGACATCCTTGTCTTAATTTTTTAAGTCAATAACTTATTTCACTAACTTATTTTTATTAACTCTTGTGTAGAAAAACAAATGAATTTGTAATCCCAACCAATCAACTTTAAAACTTAAATGTTTCTTCTTTCTTAAATGCAAACTTTTTTGTTTGTTTGATGAATTAACTAAAAAAAAGGTTCCACGTGGTTTTGAAAATCTTTTTGTTTAATTTGAACATACATTTTTCTTTTCAATAAAATTCTAAATTTTTTAGAAAAAAACACAATAAAATTTCTATTTAGGTTTATAATAATTTTTTGTGAAAAATATCAGGTAATTTTATACATTTTTTAATTTTAGGATAGTTAATCGTAGTTATTTCAAAGTTGAAATAGCAGCATTTAAGAGCTTTTTTTGAAGAATATTTTTATTTCTTACAAACCATGTTATATAAATAATGCAAAAGATATCTTTCGTTTAAAAATCTCACGTGTGGCTGCAGGTGATCAAAATAAAATCCCTTTTTATTGGCCTCATGAGTATAGGTTTAAAATAAAAACATATTAAATGGCAATACACGCAAAGTTTAAGCGAGTACTAGAATTCGTTACATACGGAAACCTTTTGTATAAGTCAAGACAAAAGTTAAAAAAAAAACCGCATGTGAAACCATATGGTAATATACTTTTAAGTAAAAACGACCGAGGAGAGCGTTTTGTATGCTTCTCCTGGTGTATGAGTTGGGTTCCCACTCAGGTGTCGTCTCGTCACCTGACTGTTGTTCTAAATTCCGACTCTCATCTCCAATAGCCCACGTGTAGCTCTAGTGCTACGATAGTTCAAACTAACTAACGTAGCACTTCCGATGATAACTCAAATTAACATGGTATATGCATTCAGTTAGATATATGAAAAAAATTGGCATGTTTTTTTATAAAATTTATATAAAAAATCTTTTATACTGTAATTATTTCAAAGAGCCGAAAAAACGCGTTTAACAGACCAATTTAATTAATCCCATAATTTGTAAATCATTAAATTTATTAGTTAAAACTAATTGGTCCCACTTTGCTCTATAAATAACTCAATAATGGATTTAAAAAAAAGAGAAAAATGCCTTTGTATGACCAGAGACTTTGACAAACTTTAAGGAAGACAAACATCGGTTACGTACATTTGCCAAAGTCACGCGGGTTAGACCAAAGATGATGTGCACATTTCTAAAAACCTCAATGTGATCGCTTTTCAAATATTCAAATTAGACGTAATATTTTCTTTAAACTATACCATATAAAGTTCAAATATACAGATTTCGAAAGTTCAGCTAAAACAGCTATTAATTATGATTTTATTAAATTTTTTTTTTTGAGGTTTCATCCAAATTTCAGCGATAAGTTGCCAACCATTGCAATATTTCTCGTGGAATAAGCGATCAACTGGTGTTTTTACTATTAGATTAGCTGTGTCTTAGAATTATGTTGTTGGATAGGGATACCACAGCTCAGTTTCGCTGTTAAAAAATACTACGACAAATATCAACAAACAAAATAAACAAAAAATTAAAATACTCAAATAATTAAAAATACTCAAATAATTTAACTTACCACTCATAAATAAAACCCAATAGTAGATAAGTGGCATGTGTGTTAACTTGTTCACCTCAGAAATACACGTACGTGGACCTTTGTAGAATTCAAAACTTCCCACCCCTACCACTTTTATACCCCGAAACCTTTCACAACTTCATTTTACAGTTTTTATTGATACTAACTTTTATATTATATACGAGAATGTTTAAGTTTCTTAAAAGTACCGATATTGAAGCAGCTAACAAGTATCTGTTGTTTAATTGTGTAAAAATATGATGTTGCACGTTTTTTGGAAGTCTTGCAAAAAAGTTTTTTCAGCGTTAAGTTTATACGACATTTTGCATTAAAAAATATTACAATGGACTATTAGTTAAAAAAACTTGTTTGTTTAAATTGAATAAAATTTTGTTATGCTCAAAGATAAGTTGTTTGAATTTTGTAATTCGATAAAGACATTTTCAAATGAGACAAAAAAAAAAAACGCGACAAAGCTATTTTAAATAAATTTGATATCAATTCCTTAAAACCTTCACCTTCATATAAGTAATTTAAGAACTGAAAACTATTTGTCTTAAATATATTAATTATTTAAAAAAAATTAATTGAATTAATTTTTTTTATGAAAGCTCTAGATCTTTTTTATCTTTCAGCTATATAACCCTTTTTTAAGTAAACTAAAGCAGTTAAAATAATAATTATTATTTTTTTTATTATCGTCTACGAGTTGTGAGAAAAAAAATTAGAGAAGTTAAAATTTAATTGTCTTTTTATAACCTCTCCATTATCTTTAAAACTGTGAGGTACCTTAAGATTATTTTCTAATTTAAGTCTTAGATAAAATTATTTCAACTCTATTTCATTTTCTAAGAATCCTTTAAAAATGAAGCGTTATCATCTTTTTCATAGGACGACAATACATCAATGAAAAAAATTGTATTTTCAATAAAATCTTAATCAATTGGTTTTCTTCTCGAGACCCTTTACAAAGTATCTAATCTTAAAATGAATGTTTCGAAGTAGATACCAAGTCTTATATTAAGTATGTTGCTTCTTTCTGTGACAATATCTTCTTACATCTTGAAAGAAAGAGAAATATATTGTATTTCTCTCATATGATATGTTTCGCGTATCCGGTCATATTACATTCTTTCAAGATAAGCTGAGATTATTTCTAAAATTCACGTTATTTGAAAGATTGTTTTTTCATTTCAATAGCTTAAAACTTATTGAATTCTATTTATTTGATTGACTAATGTTTTGGAAGAAACTAAACGGGATTTAATGGAGTCTAGAGTAAAAAGACGATCTGAATGATTGAGACTTATTAATTTTGATGAGTTTAAGTATCTTTAACTTAATTAATACAAAAAAACCTTGAATAACTTCTATTCAGTAATTTAATCGATAATATCTATTATTATTAACATGTAATAGCTTCATAAGTTGTCTCCATTAGTAAAAAATTATTATAGTATTATTGATAAAGTTACCGACTTTATGCAGCGTTTTACTAACTCAATTAACGGCGATTAGTGCGAAAATTTGACCGGCAAAAAATAAACTTTCTACTTTATGATATCTACAAAATCCAAATATAAAACAAATGAAAACCATAGTACCGAACAATTTATGCAGAGAAAATTAAGTTACACACACAATTTTTTTTTAAAAAACTTAGAGTTTACATTTTTATTTGGTAAGGTAGGTGTTAAAGGTACTCAAATATGGGTCTTTAATCAGTTTTTATTATTTCACATTTAATAAAGAGCTTTTATTATGTTTTTAAATTAATAATTGTTGAAATTTTACTATCTTAGGTTTTTGAGTGGCCGCGATCGAACTTGTGTCCAAAGTCGTCGACCAGAGCTCGCATACGGGTGGTCATGGGTTCACTCAGCCCCTTCATCCTTCCGGGGTCGCTAAATGAGTACTAAGCTTACTTGGGAAGTTCACTGAGGGTTCATCGTCTAGCTAGCCACTCTTCACATAAAATTGCTAGCATTAGCACCTCAGGCGCACACTGAAACAAATCTGGTAATTTAACAGAAAAAAAATATATTTACAGAAATATGCAGTTATTTTCTTTTACCAGATTTTTCTGAAAAATATGCTGTTTAAAGTAAAAACAGTTTTTCTCTATTTTTAATAGCGTAAAGAGTACTAAACTGCGAACGAACAAGCATTTTGACTGGTTGTTGAAGTTGTGTGTGGCAAAATAGCTCAGTTGAGCGAGTGTTTTACTGGCGATCTTCGTGGTACTAAGATTATCATACTAAGATTCGTGGTTTAAGCCCGGGATCGGCAGTTTATTGTTAAAACAAACAAACTGATATCGCATAAAATAAACGAATATTCTCGATAAATTATGCGGTATTTTTTCTTGGACACCAGCTGACAGTTTTTTCTGTTAAAAAATGGACGACTTTTGCAGTGCAAAGGTAACAAAAATGTAAATGGGCACCGCTTCATAAGACAGTAGGCTCAGGCAGACTTTAAGTAAACTTAATAGGTTTCGAGTGTTCAAAACCGGGTGCAGTGTCACCAGTTTTCTCATATTTTAAATTACACTCAATGTAATAAGAATGATAATAAGAATACATATACCGTAATAATGCACTTCTTGTGTAATAAGGGCAATATGGATATCAATAAATCCTGGCGAATATTTCGATTTAAGAATTCTAAAAATCGGAAAGGACCTAGAGTGATTCCAAAAGGGAATTGTAATTTTTTGTGTGCAATTCTTTAAAAGAAGTTTAGGACTTTGAATAGATATAATATTAAAACGTCAGATATCCTAATCTGCGTCGAGACAGAATATGCTTAAAATAAATAGTCAGAAATGTTCTGATGGATGATATAATAGTTATTTTGGATCATTAAGGTTTAAATAAACGATAAATATGTATTTAGATTAAAAATTTCCTAGTAATTACTATGTTTGGCAGTTTTTCTACTTTTTATGCCATATACTAATATCCTATTCATCAAAGTGCTTCTCCGATAATAGAAACTGAATTTAAAAAGCGCATGTAAAATTTTATGATGTTTACTTTCAATGACCAAAATTGCTAAATTTTGCTTGAGTATTTTTCTTAATTCTGAAATTAGCATTGTGTTATGTATATAAAGCAAATTTTCTTTAAAGGTTCACATTTCCTATGCTTTCTACAAATTTTACTTAATGATTAATTTATTCTCAATTCGTCTACCAGCGTGATTTAAAAAAAAGAAAAATATCTTGGATTTCTGTTCAATAGCAAACATGAATATTGGTACAGTAATACACTATTATCTACACTATTAGAAACTTCTTTGAAAATTAAAGTAATGTACCTGGTAACAGTCTGTTCACCTGCTTAACTGTAATTGTTACTGTTAAGGAAATTTATGAATAATTTTTTAGGTTCCATATAGTTTCAGCTAGATATGGTTAAATAACCGTAAATTCCACGCCACGCGATGTTCTAACTGTTAAATGTAGGTATAGGATAAAAAAAACAACTTTAAATGACGGTGCGTAACTTTGAGCGACATCATGCACTAACGCCATCGGGACTCAAGACTCCACAGATTTAATGTGCAAGTCTGTCGAAATATTCTCGGGAAACTCCTAGATTGAGCGTATTCTTGTTCTATTATTTCTAGCACAAAGTCGGTTATACTATGACTGAGTCACACCACTTTGACATGTTAGGTTGACCCACAGAAACACTAGATATAAATAGGTAAACAAGAAAATTGCTTGCTCGATTCTAATTAGACAAAAGTGTTGTGGCAGAAAAAATATTAAGGTATACATACCGAAATAACAGGGGATAAACGATTTTTCTCCCAGTTTACGGAGATACTCTTATATATTTACAGTTATTTAGCTGTGTTTTGACGAATGTAGTAAATAATTATAAAATAAATGTGTTTTCCACAATTGTTTAACTTAAGTTTCTAACAGTGCATGGTGTAAGGGATGTTCAAATATTGCTAACAAAATAACCAGTTTTCCAAACCAAACATACGCCAGTTTTCTCATTTGGAAATATTAATGATTATATCAAAGGAGTTACACAATACTTCAAGTTATTTTTCATACTTTTATAAGTCTTTTTCAAAAAAGTATTAGCATTCGTTTTTTGTAGAGCATTTACATTTGTGTATGAAGTTCTACAGAGACGGAAGTTCTTTCAATTATAATGTGCAGTTAAGCAGTAATATAGTATTAAAATGTTTTGAAATACCTGAACTGAAAAAATTGACTTCTTTAGAAACTTTGCTTCAAAATATTTTTTTTCATCTTTGCGAAGATTGGTTGAATTAATTTCATACATTAAATTAAAAAAGTTTAGAAATAAATCATAAGTGAACTTCTGCGAAAAATTTCTTTTTAAAAAAGAATCCAAAAATAAAACGGTACCGTCGAACGGGGCAACTTTGTCTCAAGCATAAAACCCTTGTACTTTTTTCTTGAATATTTTTTGGACTCATAGATCAAGACAAAGTTGCCATTAATTGGAAAAGGCAAGCACATTTAAAAAAAATTGTATTTAATGAGAAGTTATTTGCTTTAAAGGCTTGGGCCAAAGTCACCCTCGAAGGCCAAAGTTTCCCCATTCAACGGTATCGGTATTAGAGATAAACAAGAAGTTCTGAAATAACTAAAAAATTGCCGAATTTCCTGTTACTTAAATACTTACCAAAATTCTTATAGAAAAAACAAGTAAGTTTGCAACAGTAACCGCTTCTACACAAGATTCATACACGTTAGAAAAAACGCCAAACACATTATCCAGTTATAATTTAAACTTTTAAAAGCCAAAATCAATTATTTTAATTCAATAAATTTCGTAAATTGAATAAATATTATTTATCGTCTGTTGATTTATTTGCAGTTCAAAGAATAATTGAATATTAATAAAAAATAATCAACTACTCTAAACATCACGAAAAAGTTGAGAAATGTAAGATAAATCTAACCTCAATTTTATGCAAAAAAATGCTTTGCCGCTTCGTAAACAGATAATGAACAACAAATGAATCACACTGTGCTACATTTTATGACGCCATTCCAAACAGACTTATTGCAAAATTAAATTTTGCTTCAAATATTTTTAGATAAATAGTGTTTCTCATGCCATTGTTGAGTTGGTAACAGCGATTTAAATGACTCAAAATCGAATTTCAATCTAATTCAATAGGATATTCGCTGACAAAAAGTAGACGCATGTCCGTCCAGCCGTACAGACAGACGGACAAAAATATAGAAGATGAGTCTCTGAGAGTATACCTTTCTAACAAAAAAAGAATTTTTAAGATCCGACAGATAGAACCGATTTTGGAGGGGGGGGGGATACCTACTTTTCCATTTTTTATAATTCTTTTGAATAAAAAAAGAAAAGTAGGCTAAAAATCGGACATAAGAAAAAAACCTGTAAGTAAACACCATTTTTTATCCTTAACTGTTAATTTAGCTATGTGTTAGTTTGATAAAGATAGGCCATGTAGGAAAAAAGGAAGAATATTATTAGCTTGTCACGTGGACATCAGAGCAAATAGTAGTTACAGCAAAGTAAACATTCGGAGTATCCTAAGGTCTATCTTTTTGCTAGACTATCCTCACGAATAGGATTTATTTCAAATTAATAAGAACATTCCTTCCATAAACATAACAAAATATAATATCGAAAGCAGACATTTTTTTTATTTTATTTCAAAGACTGAGTTGTCTTGGATTCAATATCTTAAAGCACTACAACTTTGTTTGTACGCAAATATTTGTTCTTCCTGAGCTTTTTTACAAAGATAAATATTTCAATTTATAAACAGACTCTAAAATTATTTATTTTGATGTTTTATTTCTATTTATTTGTCTAAAAAATAATAGTATTTTTTCTAAAGAAAACTACGCAATTAGCAAAGTTTTAGACTTTTTAAGAAACCACAAACTATTTTAGTATAACTCTAAGTTAAATATATGAGTTTAAAACATGATAAATATCGGTACTAGAGAAATAGTATGATTATATTTTTATGAATTAGTTTTCAATGATTTTCTTTTTATTAGTACCATAACAAGAGTATGCATAACTAGGCCACAGTGAAAATAGTCTCGAGAGAAAAGCATAAAATTCCGAAAGAAAGCTTGCTGGAATGTAAATATCACACTAATTATTATGATTTTTTATTTTTATTTTTTGAGATTTTCCTTTTTTTATATTGAGGTGCTAAAAAAAACCCCAATGTTGACTCAAAAACATTTTAATTTGAAATTTTTGTCACCCAGTCGGTATGGTGGTTTCGATCTTCGCTTGTCATGCGAGTGGGCCCGAGTTCGAATCCCGGAAAAGGCATGGGTATTTTTGTGGTCTTGAATACATGCGGAGAACTTGCTCGTTAAATCTGAGTCCGGAAGTATTATGGGCGGTCATAGCGCAATACCATGTGTGCAGGTTGTCTGGAAAAATTGCTCCTCCCCTCCAGCGACGTGCCTAAATTAAGGAGGTGGAGCCATTTCGGAGCAAAAATCAAATTCCCTTTCTGTCTTCCAGGCTATGCCCTGGAGGCACACGCCAACAACAACATTTGAAAGTTTTTTAAAGGTGTAATAGGTGTTTTTTTACGTATTTTTTGATGCTGAACAGGAACCTAGTTTCGTTTTCCCCACTTCTACGATTTTGTCATATTATAACTTTTTTTTTATCCGAAAAAAGTTTTATTTTTTGTTTTCTTTATAACTGGTTAATACTATGAATATTTTTGAAAACTGTGATTTTTTTTAGTTAAAATTAGTTATTAACGACTCTTAAACCCTTAAAAGCAAGTATTTCTGATAAAAAAAACTGGCTTTTAACAGGTTAAACCGTGTAGTTTTGTGTGAAGAATTTTAAAGAATTAAAAAAACATGTTTTAAGTTTTGTGAAAAACTTATTTTACCCGAATACGATTTTTTTTCGAGATATGTATATAATATTGTCATTCCGAGAAAATGCAACTGTTTTGAGATGTAAAAGGTCATACTGTGAAGAGAAGAAAAATAAAGTTAGAAATTAAGTCTCAATGACCGAGTTGTCAAAACGGCCCCTTCTCATTAAGAAGGTTACGGGTTTTATACCCAGCCATCATATAAACGAAATTGTGCAAGAAATAAAAAACTCTCTAATCACGGGGTACACTTTTATTTTAAAGTCACTGGTCGTAATATAATGGTAAATAATGCAGATAGTGAGTCAATGAACATTTCGTAAGCCAATTTCTAGCCCCAAGCGGAGCTTTAAAAGAACCACGTACGCCTCGTAAATTTGCGGGCAGAGTTTACGGGATACCATTTAATTTTATGTGCAACGGGCAAAACATTAAATTATGGGTAGTTGGCAGAGACTTTTTTGATGACCAAAAAAACCCGTAAATTAATTTTAATTTGTACAGTGTGCATATAATAGGCAAGCAACTGGTTGAAACTTTTTTCTTACCACACAATGTTATCTACGTAACGAGCGGAGGTAAATATAACCTACGGATACCATAATAAGATAATTTTTGCTACTGCTTTTTACTTAGAATAATACATTTTCACCAAATATCAACTTAATAACAACAATTTCCAACAGAAATTTTAATTTAAATATTTATCAAAAACTAGATTATTTTGTTCAAAAAAAGTATTCCTCGACCATAATTAATATTCAAAATCGTTCTAAAGTTTTATTTAATAGTTATCAAAAATATTATTATCAATAATAAATATTATTCACAGTTAATTTTTTTTGCTGCTTGCTTTAATTCTTCGTTTGCGTGCATCTTTTAAATTAATTTTTACTTGAAATTATAGTAATATCCATATTACCAATAACGAATCTATTTTTAATGAAGTTTGGGGTTATCATTTGTATTTGATTGAGAGTTTCAATTAAAAATATAATGCTTGCCCTTAATATTTATAAGATTGAGCTGTGACAGTTAGGGAAAGACAGAATAAAGGGAAAAGTCTTTGTACTGTATTTTACTCGTAAGCGTAATGATATAGCAAAAAAAGTAAGTAATTGTATACTATCGATTAAGATATCTGCCTACGTTAAAAGTCCTATTTAAAAAAATGTTAGTTCTAAAGCTTTAAAATAGAGTTTCGACAAATTTATAAATAAACTACATATAAAGCAAAAAAAATCTAGTATACAAAACCCTTTTTTAAAAAAAAATATTTAGCCATTTCTTTGATGAAAAGGAAGAAAAAATTATTTTTTCAAAACCTAATACATAGTAAGCGCTCAAAATATTTAAATGTCTTTTTTAACTGGTACATTACTAACCATGTTAAAGCCTGTGAATGAAAAACCTAAAACAGAATTTTCTTTAAATATGGCATATTTTTTATAAATTTTTCCATGGGGAAAACAATTGTAAATAATAATAAAGTAATGTTTGGACTTTAAGATCGCAGTTTATAGGATGTCAAAGAGTTCTATAAATAAGCGGCATAAAGGGTTTTAAGGTATCTGTTAAACGTTCAAAGATATAGGGGTTTGAAAAAAGAGAGAAAATTTACTGTTTTTAAAAATCACCTTTTTTATTTTTCATGTATAAATAAAAGAATTTTCTTTTTATTTATGCATAAACTACCCATGTTTCTTTTTAAAATCTAAGTTAAAGTTTTACAACTATTTTTTTAGGCAGACTTTTGGACAAAACTGGTATTTTAACGCAGGTGGATACTTTAATTAATTGGAAAATAAAATTAAAATTTTAAACAGACCCTTGTCGTTGAATTTAAATTTAAACTGGAGAATGCGCTTAAGAAGGGTTTAGAATTGTAAAATTAAATATTTTTATATACATAACGTTCATTTAATAAATAAACTAAGTTAAATAACAACTAAATTGATATTATACATTTACATACATAAATATATATAATTCTATGCACAATAATGCTTTACCCCTGCATTTGTTGTAATAATTGTAAATGTAGCATATATAGTATATATAATACAGCAATATACACCCACGTATTTTCAAAACATCTAAAGAAAGAATCGAAAATTTTCTTTTTTTAACATTGTAGGACAGTTGTAAACAAAATGTTACAGCGTCGCATTCTACATTTTATTCTACACGTTGGAAGAACCTTTGGTATCGGATAGGTATTCGAACTCTATATTTATAGAATCAGAAACATTCCGAACTCTTTTTTTTGTTACTTTACTTTCCGTGTTATGTTTTCCTTAAGAGAATTGGGGCTGGAAATAAGAAATATAAACCCGATAGAACATATTTTTTACATTTTTAAACTTATAAAAAAACCTTAAAAAACGATTTTTTTTAGTTTTTGAAAATTTCTAGTTTCATAATTAAGTACAAATATTTTTAGAAAACTACATCTGAACTCAGAAGGCATAAAGTGTGATTAATTTGAATTTATTTTTTAACTACTGGAGGTGGTCGTGTTGGAATAGAACTTTTTTAAATTTCATTTCACGTGGAAAGACCCACAAATAAAAAAATATTTTTTACTTAAGATTTAGTAAAAAATAAATTGCATAGATAATTTTTTTGCATATGAGCTAATCTACGCGAATCGCGAAACATTAGTTGTCTAGACGGCGCTCTTAAATGTCTCCTTGTTGCTCAAGATAAAAGAATGCATTTAGGTGTTGGTCTATTTAGCAACTTTAATCTAGAAGGTTCTTAATGTATAGTCGTGTGAATAAACCATTAATGTATCGTAGTGTGTTAAAGTGCTTATTTAACAAATTAGGAAAAGGTCACCCATTTATATATGCTTAAAAAATCTTGATTACGCATTTTTTGCAAAATTGAAGCAGTAAGAATCTATTTATGAAAAATTCAGAATAAAAATAGGAGCTATTATAAGTTTTATAAAAAAGACTTTTTTTTATTTATCTAAGTAAGTTTTTTGGAGCAGTAAATTAAATTTAACTCTTTGAGTTATAATCTAAATCTTAGCTAATCTCTTAGTTATAATCTAAATTAAAGACCGATGAACCTATGAACATCAATAAATTTACTTTAGCTTTCATAGTTACAGTAATAAATCTATAAAAAAGGACTGCTGATTAAGTTGCAAAAGTTAGGTCTTAATCTTTTTGCGAAACTTTTTGTGAAATAAGTAGTTGTGCCAAAAACTGGTTAAAAAATACTTTCTGAGCCAGCAATTTAGCGCTAGAATACTCCTGTTTATATTAATGGAATAAAAAAGAGTAAATACTCGTACTGTGCGGAAAACGAGCTCCTCATCTCATAGGATTAACATGAATAGACAGTTTTTTTTATTATTTACGTAAAGCTGTTACGTTTATTTCATTAAGTTATGTGCTACACAGATAAATTTAATTAATAGTACATGGTGCCAATTATAATACAAGCAAAAGTTATCTTTTATCATATTATCCCTATTTGAAGGGTCTAGTTTCAAAACTCCCATTCTCCATAGTTTAACTAACATTTAAGGTCCGATCCATTCATTGGAGACTTTTGACTGCTGTAAATTCAATTGGACGATTTGGAGATTGGATTTTTATCTCTTTAATAAGTAACGTAATGAAGTAATAGAGACCAGTAAGTAGTATTTTAAAAAAACAAGTTTCGAACCTTTAAAAAACGAATTTCTGCCACTGACATAATAATAAATACACGTGTGTCAGGCTAAATCAACGAACTGATCCGCCTTGAAAGAGTGACATTCAGCCAGTCGAATAAGTCCCGATACAAATTGAATTAGCAAAGATGCTGATGCATGAAATCCGGATATTTAACGTTGCAAAACCAATGTGGAGTGTCAGTTCTGTGACTGAAAAAGGAGAAAAACTTTCATCGCTAACGCATTTAAAAGTTAACTCGTTACAAATGTTTGATGAAATTTTGATCGTGGTGGCACTTTTTCTAAATTCTTTTTGATAAGTGTTGATTAAATTAAATTTATTCGCGGTTTTTTTTACTTTGTTTGTGAATGGCAGTTTGGAAGTTTTATAAAATACTTTGAAACAAAGGGAAGATGAAAAGATTTCCCCCCCTACAATTTGATTTTGGCGTCGGATGTTTTGAAGTAGAAGTCTTTTGATTTACATCTTTAATTCGATAAGAAGGGAAATATATTTAATAACTTAAAAATGGATGAATATGACGAGCAAAACTTTTATCCTGAAGCAATGATTCTTACGAAGAAAAGGTAAGTTTTTTTAAAAAAGGTGCTCAATTTATAATTGCTTTAAAATATTTTGCAACTAATTGTGACGAAAAAAAATCCGTTTTAATGAATATTAAGTTAATGTTAAGTGCAATAGATTTGAATAACATTTTAATTAACTTATTTAAACTTAAAGTAATTGCCATCAGTTAAAATTAAAAAAAATAATAATGAGCAAAATATAAATAATTTAAAAAAATTGATTTTTTGCAAACAAATTTTTAAAATTCTAATTTTGTTTAGAGAAAAATAATTTATTTTAAAAATTGCGTTGTTTTATTGTTTTGTTAGCCAAATTATGTATTTTTTTATTCCACATTAAGGGTGTAGTTGCAACACTCACATTCTCCAAATTTTAGCTAAGATATAGGGTCCGGTATGTTCATTGGCGACTTTTGATAATCGTACATTCCATTGAACGAAGTCACCAATGAACCTACCCTATATCATGTAGTTATATTACAGTTATTGTATGTAAATATAGCTTGGTTGGCCAATATATTGTTGCTAAACCGATAATGTTCGAACCTGTTGACTTAAGTACTGAGGGCCAAAGTTCTCACTTACTTAAAGGCATACATAAATTTTAAATTTTAACTGGTTTTCTAAGTTTTTATATTAAACTCAATCTACTTTATAAACCTAATTCTTTACTGTTTACTTTGATCTCAATTATGATACAGATATTCCTTAAGAAAATTCTTTCGATTAAAAAGGATTACAAATAATTACAATGTTTTGGAAATCCACAATCTTAGTAAATTAATTCTAATAATCCTCATAAGCCGCTTAGTTTATAAATGCAAACACAAACCACGTTTAATTTTACAAATATTGTAACATCACAGAACTTAAAACTTGCCCCGAAGCCACCTTATAACTAACTTAAATGTCCAAACTTGCAAATTGGCTAGAGGGGAAAATGCATGAACCCAGTCTATTGGTAGCCGTACTCTCTTTTACGATCAACTTTAATTAAAAGATACTCCATTCCAAACCTGATGAAAGATTTCCAGTATTGATCCAGTACCGAATAATTATAGAGTTGGATCTCATCTATTCAAATTGATCAGCTATGGAAGATAGAGGAACATTTCGCTGAGTTGGCATGACATTTGAAGAGCTTAGTGGAAGAACATGCTAAGTGACATTTTTGAAAAATCACCGTGTCAAGATTTTTGTGTCAATGTCCAATGAACATATTACTAACTTCTTTTAAAGATAACAAGTTTCCTCTTTTTCATAAACTTTTAAGTTTAGTATATTTTTACCGCTTCCAAGTACCTTATTCAACAGATCTGAGTGCAAACTCGAAGTTTTAAAGCTGATTTTCCCGTTTTCACCTTTTTGTCACTTAGCACGTTCTTCCACTAAGCTCTTCATTTAGCTTGTGTAAACCAAGGGTGTGATTGTGGGTACTTAGTATCTAAGTCAGTGGGCAGGAATATCACTTCTGTGGCATCAGCAAATCAGTAGTCATTCTAAATTAGATTTAAGCATGGATTTTTGGTTTACGATTAGTCTACGTGTATTGATAAAGAGACCTAGTTAATTCTCATTTAAACCAAATTAGTCGCCATACCACACACTTAATCGTAAGTCGCCAAAGAAGAGGCTGCACCTTTTTTGTGGAATCAGCATATTAGTAGTCATTATTAATTAGATGTAAGCTAGGATTCTTGGTTTACGATTAGTCTACGTGTAGTAAAAAAAGAAATGGTTGATTCTCATTGAAACCAAATTAGTCGCCATATCACAAACTTAATCGTAAGTCCCCAATGAAGAGGCTGCACCATTTTTGTGGCATCAGCAAATCTGTAGTCATTCTTAATTAGATTTAAGCATGGATTCTTGGTTTACGATTAGTTTACTTGTAGTAATGAAGAAAACTAGTCGATTCTCATTTAAGCCAAATTAGTCGCCATATCACAAACGTATACTTAAGTCGTCAATGAGTAGGCTGCCCAGATTATACGATACCGATTTATATTTGAACAGTTTTTAAAATGCGAAGGCTCTTGACAATAATTTTAAACAAAAAATTATTTTTACAATCCCGTGCCCCCCTCCCCCCCTCCTCCCAAGAAGTATAAGTAGCACTTTTGCACTTTTTCTCCTACATTACGCCTGCATTTGATAATAAAGTATACTATATAGAAAAAAAACAATGTCTAGTAAAACAACTATTTTATACTCTTATTTTTTAAAATAAAAATCAAGACCAGGTATAAATTCAAAAGAGTAAATTAAAAAAAAATTAAGCCGTATTAGCAAAGATTTCTTGAAGTGTGCTTTATTATTTTTAACGTTGTAATATTTATGATCACGGTAATATTATAGAGTTTAACTGTAGATTTATTAAAAATACTACAAGTGAAAAATGTAATTAGTTAATTAGGATATTTTTTCTGCGGAATTGAAACACAGGGATGCATTTGGTGAGTAAACAAGAAGTTCTTAAAGAACTAAAATAACCTAATTTCCTGTTACTTAAATACTTACTGAAATTCTAATAGGAATTTAACTAGCTTCCTAACAGTAAATATCATCAACAACCGTTTCTACCCTATATTTGAAGAGCTCAAGTGCAAAACAAGTTAAATCACTTTTTGGAAAAATTGAGTTGGTTAGCTTTTCATACAGGCATTGTAGGAAGGGATCCACCAACATTTTGATTTGCACAAAAAAAGTTTTCACTTTTTGTCAAAAGTCACTTTTTTTGTGCAAATCAAAATGTTGGTGGATCCCTTCCTACAATACCCTGTATGAAAAGCTAACCAACTCAATTTTTTCCAAAAAGTGATTTAACTTGTTTTGCACTTGAGCTCTTCATTTATACTCATTCGAAAAACAATCACTAAACACAACATCCAGCTATAATTTAAACTTCTAAAAGCCAAAATCAACTATATTCCTTAATATTCTTTCTCAAATTAACTTAATATAATTTATCGTCTGCACGATTTATTTGTAGTTCAAAGAATAATTCAATATTTATTAATAACAAAAGTAATGAAACTACTCCAAAATACATTAAAAAAAATAAGAAATGTGAATTAAAACTAAGCATAATTGTATACAAAAAATATGCCTTGCTGCTTTCTTGGTAAACAATGCATGAACAATCAAAGAATCACATAGTGCTACATTTTATGACGTCATTCGAAGCTGCTTCATGAAAAAATTATTTTGCTTCAAATATTTTTAAATAAATAAAGTTTCTCATGCCATTGTTTATTTGGCAACAGTGATTTAAATGACTCAAAATTAGATTTCAATGCTAATTCAATGGGAAATTCACCGACAGATAGTAGATTTATGTCCGTCTGGACGTACAGACAGGCGGACAAAAAGTATGAAAGTTAGGTCTCTGAGGTCATAGCTTTCTAACAAAAAAAAAGATATTTTAAGATCCGATTGATAGAACCGATTTTGGAAGGGGGTACGGACAGACGGACATCGACCGCATATTCAAATATTTTCAAATAAATAAAGTTTCTCATGCCATTGTTTATTTGGCAACAGTGATTTAAATTACTCAAAATTGAATTTCAATGCTAATTCAATGGGAAATTCACCGACAGATAGTAGATTTATGTCCATCCGGACGTACAGGCAGGCGGACAAAAAGTATGAAAGTTAGGTCTCTGAGGTCATAGCTTTCTAACAAAAAAAGAATTTTTAAGATCCGATTGATAGAACCGATTTTGGAAGGGAGGTACGGACAGACAGACGGACATCAACCGCATGTCAATACCTACTTTTTTATTTTTTTAATTCTTTCGAATTAAAAAAAATGAATTTTTTAATTCTTAGAAATGAATTTTTGAAAGAAATGATTTTTTTTAATTCTTTCGAATTAAAAAAAGAAAAGTAGGCTAAAAATAGAACCTCCAATATCTCGAGCGAAGCGATATTTCATTTTGTAAAATTAATAATTTATGCTTATTTTTGCATCTTGTAATCTAATATTCTGCGAAATAAACATTACTTAAGGTCTTATTTTAGTTCATTTATGCAAATATTGTATATTACTTAAGTATTATTTCCGTAATTGCTATTTTTAAATTGAATTGATTTTTGGGTGTTTCAAACATGCAGGTTGTCATTTTCGATCGTCTAAGTACTGAATTTGCAAAATCGAACAGTGAGTATTTGCATAACAGTTTTACAGTTTAGAATTATTGTTACACATTTATATTACAAATCATAACATAACCTTCCCAGCAAGCAAAATGTTACACATCTACACTTTGTATACGATATTTTTCAAACAAATATACATTAATAGTATGTTTTGCAAGAAATTTTTGAAAAAATGTTTATGTTTGCTGAGGGGCACGCCAATTTCATACAATTTAAGAGCTTAAATGCACATTGCATTGGTCCTATGAATGCAAAAACAAGCTGTATCACTTTTTTAAAAATTAACAGTTTATTCCAATAATGTTTTAATGCAAAATGCCTTTAAAAATGCTACAGTCAACAGAAAATCAATGAAAAATCATCAATAAACCACAATAAAATCCGGATGGAGACTGGCGGAATTACGTAACTTGAAACTGTCATTATTTTCAAATAATGAATTTAGTTTCTGAAGGTAATGGCAAAAGAAAAAAAACATTTTCAATTTTAATGTTACAGTTTTTAATTTTCAGTGATAGGAGTTTTGAGCAATGGTTATCGAAAGTTAAAATGGACTTTGAAACCAAAGTGTTTGTAGTTTCTCAGAAAATTAGTTGAATTATCTCTAAAACATACAACTATTTGTAACACTTTAAAGTAAAAGTGAATTTATATCATTATCGCTTGTCTGTCGTCAGTACCATTACAGAAAGAACACAAGTCCCAAGACAAGTTATAAGTCATTTTAAAGCAAAATGATAGGCTACATTCAAAATTCATTATTAATTAGAAGTTTATTTAAAATTTAATAACTAATTTTTTGTATCTAATGAAATAACATGAAATTCTATTTTACATTTATAATAATTCACTGTTGTCATACAAGTCCCACAGACAAGTGATACGTCATTTTGAAGCAAAAATAGATTAGCTATAGCAAATTCATTAAAATTTAAACTAGAAGCTATTTAAAGCATTAATTGTATTTTTAAAGCCATCAATTGTAGAAATTATATATTTTTTGAACTGTAAATTATTTAACAAACTATAATAAGTGAATTTTCGAAAAATGTAAATGGGAAATTGTGGCACAAAATATTTATTAAAAAAGATTACATCATTATTCTTCGAACTTAAACAAATTTCTAACGTAAAGTCTATTATTAAATTGAAAACAAGATTAATGAATTAGTTAATTTAGCGTTTAAACTTTGAATTACAAATAGTAAAGGCTGTTTTTAATTGATTAAATCACCAGTTGTCCGTCACGTCGTCCAGAACCTTAATCTTTAGACAAACCTACAATTACAGACAAGTATGCGTCATTTTGAAGCAAAAAATTCTACGAATTTGAGTTGATTGCAAAGTTTCATTAAAAAATTAAAGACAAGTTATTTTAAAATTTAAATAACTAAAAAATTTAATCTAAATTAAATGAACATGCCAAATTCCATTTTTATTCAATATTTTCACTGTTGCCATTTCATTAAACGTACGAGAAACTTTATTTGAAATAAAAATAAAAATATTTATTTATGTGATATAATTCAGTTTAGATTGTTGTAATATCACAATAGAGTTCTTTTGATGGTTCATTATATATTTATGAAGAAAGATGTGCATAGAGAATTCTAACTTGGCATAAAAAAATATGCAAAGTTTCGCTTTTATTTTTAAAGCCTCAATTGTACTAATTATATATTTTTTGAAATGTAAATTAATTTAACAAACTATAAATAAGTGAATTTTCGAAAGAAATGTAAATGGGAAATTGTGGCGACAAAAATATTTAGTTAAAAAAGATTACATCATTATTCTTCGAACTGCAAACAAATTTAGCAAACGATAAAGTCTAATTATTAAATCTGAGAAAGAAGATTAAGGAAAATAGTTAATTTTGGCGTTTAAACTTTGAATTACAAATTGCTAAAGGCCATGTTTTTATTAGAATTAAATCACCTCTGCCATTCGCAACAATCGCTCGAGAAACTTTAATTCTTTTAGACAATAAATTTATTTTTGCGAAATCGATCATTTTGAAATGACGTCAAATATATTTGACTACGGATTCTTTGTATGTTGATATGAAATGTTTTCATTCTATTTAAAAGCGAGGAATATTACATATTTATTCTTTGAAATATGAATTAATTTTTGCAAACGATAAGTAATAATTATTGAATTTTCGAAATAAAATAAATGAAACTAGCCAAATTTAGCATGCAAAGCTTTAATATAGAATTAATGTTGTGTTTGGCGCGTTTATTCCTGTTAAACACAAATGTGTGGAAGCGGGTTAAGTGACAGATTCTGTTACAAACCTACTTGTTTTGTTAAAGAATAACAAAATTGACTTTTAATAAACCCTTTTAAACCAATAACTCTATATTTTTAACAAAGCCAATAAATCTTATAAACAAGAATCCAAATGTTCAAGTCAAATATAAAAAAATAAATATTTATTTTTTATCGATATCTCTTTCAAATAAAATATTTCAGATTTAGAAGGATTTAAAAGAAGATGGTAGATATAGAAAGAAAGTACATATTTTTTTAAAGAAATGTAAACTTACCCTGCCGTCTTATGTTTCAGTTGGTCTTCTCCCCAGGGTTTTACTCGGATTAAAAGACACCCCAAATAAGTGAAAAAGAGAAAATGTTCAGGCGAATTTTTTAAATGGATGACTGGGAGCTAAAAGCTTACTTTACCCGTTTGCGTCAATTTATTTTGCCTTGGGATTTATTCCTGGCTGACGGGATTCTTTTCATTTCGAGTCAATTTATTTTTCTTATTTTTTGTCGCTCCCTCGAATTTAATTTCTATAAGAAATGGAGATTTCCAGAAAAGGCATTACAGTCTTTGCGTAAAAAATGCAATTTAATAACTTTCAGTAATACATAGATCGTCATACAGTTTTTGTGTCGATAATCTTGTTATCTTAATTATATAAACGAATTAAGCCGACATTGTAAAACATGTTTAATATGTTACCATGATTTGGGGCCGAAACATTACAACGAAGGTACGTTAGCGATTATGGAGTAAACTTAAATATGTAAGAAACCTTCCACGAGTTTGTGTAACCTTCCACGGGCTGCAAGAGTCTAAGCTCAATAATAAATATTGTAAAGCAAATAATATTGCAAAAACAAGATGGCTTGTTCTATCAAGACTGAATAGAGTAGTTTGTAAAGCGACGCTCTTACAGTCAAAGGATAGCAAGGTCGAGTCTTGCCTTAGAACTAACTTTTACCTGGGTATAAAACTATGAAAAAATAACCAAACAATTTCGATACAGAATTTCACCCTGCCACGTATCATGTTTTGTCATAGTAAAAGCAATTGATTAGCTTACATTTGAAATCTGCAGACAGACCGTAGGTTTTATTTACTCTTTGTTGCTCCACCAATTTTCAGCATATAACAGCGGAAACTTACACCAAAGCTGAGTAACTATGCAATACTAAAACAGAGTAATTTTACACCAAGAAAATGAGTAAAATAACAAGTGGTCAAATGATCCAAAAGTGTTTTTTTTTCATTTTTATTTTACATGCATTCAACTTATATTTAAGTAGTTATTTTCTTAAAAGTACTTATCTTTTTAAAGATTTTAAGATTAGAGTTGACCGAAACGGTTTCGATTTTCGGCTCCATTCTACGTACCACCGAATTATAGTAGGAGCAATATTTATGTTCTGGAATGTATTCCCCTAATATATAATTTAAGTGATTAAAAGCATGTCTCTCACAGTTCTAAGTAGTTTTTAAGAAATATGAAAATATGTAAAATTTTAAAAGAGTGCAACAACACTACATTATTTTAATTAAAACTTTTGAAAATGAGTCCTGTAGAGTATTTTAAAGAGTTTCTCTATTAATAGGAAACCAGAGCCGAATGTGTTAACATTTAGGATTGAGCATGCGTATTTAGTGTGGTATAGTCACTATCCTTTAGTAGAAGGGGGGGGGGGGGGGTAGGTACATATATATTCCCGCTTGTGTGCTTGATCAGAGACCTGCTTATGAAGCCTTCGTCAAGTAAGACAGACACAGAAAGAATTTTTTACTGTTACAGAGAAAGGAATATACACCCAGGGCGAAGGCGGGAATCGAATCCGCACCCGTTACAGCGTGCAGACTGCTAGCGTAATGGTCCAAACCACTTGCCATCCGGGCCCCTTAGTTGAAGGATCCTTAAGTAATTCGAGTGTAGTAACTTCACTCCAGAAATTATGCAACTTTACACTCTATAATCACGGTAAACTTACGTAATATTGTTACACTGTAGTATTATACAGTTATAGGCTTTAAAAGGGTTCCAAAACAAAATTATTCTAAAATAATTTTGCAGATGGAACTTTTATTTTTATAATCCTTTCTAAAAAAAGATACAGCCCAATAAATATGCCTACTAACGTCAAAACCCTACCTAAATAATAATAAAATATTAATAGTAAAACTAATTTAGCTTAATTGCACAGCATTTATGAAGGACTAGCTTTAGTATGTTTGTGATTACTTCTTGTTATTAGGGGTTTATAAGTAGGTTTATTACTTTCTAGTGAAAATATAATTCACTTTTTAATGGTTGGGCAAAAATGACCTCATAAAAAGATAACAAAATTTTATAGTTCTTATGTACAGTACATATTTGGGGTATTTTATGCTATTAAAAGATGTCTACTTGATAAGAAGTAATATTCTGATCTGTAACTAAAAAAATTAACAACTTATTTTTAGCTCGAAGTAAAGAAATTCATAGCCGATTTTAAAGTTTATTTGTAATGATTAATGAATATAAGAAACTAAAACTTAGTACACTGTACTGGTTTAGTTAGCGAAAAAATAGTTAAGGATAAAGTAAACTTTAAATTGTATTTTAATTGGATAACTTAATAAACTTAAATTTAATATTAAAAATGTAATGTAATGCAGTAAATGCTATATGTTTCCTAACTGTCAGAAATATCTAATATACAAAATGTATTGTTTTATTAGAAATAAGAACATTACGCAGAAGACTAGCAAAATATTGCTTTCTTTAGCCGAAGAATTTAACCCAAAAACTTGTATTTGGCATAAACTTTTGCACTTGCCATTCAAGCTATTTTCGTCGTTTAAAAAGTAATAACATATTTCAAACACAATTACTATTTTAAATCCTTCTTAAGACATTAACAAATGAACATATGCGTTTGTTTCTTGAAATATATAATTATTTATTGAGGCAAAAGCTACTAAAATAAAACTAAATACGGACCATAACCATTTCATCAAAGTAGCTCAATTTTAATCCCATCGTTTTAAGTTTTTAAAAAAAAGAATACGATTCGAACAAAACACAATTCGTGCCTCGTTTAAAATGAAAGCCATTTCACTGTTATTACGACTGTTTCTCGACAATCAAAGGACTTTTAGAATGTCTCAGTGTTTTATTCGAACAAAGGGCCACACTGGAACAGATTGTCGAACATTTTGGACAATTTAGAAGGGACATATTTCGCCATTGTTATGTCCAAGCATTTCAGCATGGTCGTTTGTGTCCGTGGTTTAGACAAAAGGATAAAAACCAATAGCGTTGTCTTTTATTCTCAATACTTTATATCGTTTTTAAATATTCATAGAAGTCATAGGATGCCTGATTTGAAGTTCCACGAAGAATTTTTTACAGTTGTCTGTTAGTAAAGTTGAATGTTTTTAATGAAATACTTTAAACTTTAAGTTATTTTTTATTTTACTTAAAGCAATAAAATCTCATCAAAAGTCTTATTGTATAATTATTTTCGAAATTGTGGTAAGAATAGATTCTGATCTTTTACTTTTCTGTGAATGTGTGGTATTTTAGTAATAGAACTAGCAGTATCCCTCTTATATTTAGGTTAGATTTTAGATTTGGATAAAAAAACCTTTTATCCTCCAAATAATTCAAATTTAAAATTTCTATTAAGAAAGAATTCGCGGAAAGGGGAAAAGTAACTTTAAAAGTCACAGAAGGCATTATAATTCAAAACAAGTTGAATTTTTAATACGTTCTACATTATTCTAATTAACATTTTTCTTGTATCGTGAGTATGTGTGTGTTTGTGAAAATTTGCCTCTAGGTGGCGCCTCAAACAGACTCTGTGTATCGCATAGTAACTTTACTAGATATACATTTAATTCTAATATTATAGCCAAAGTACAATGAACAAAATTGCTCAAATTTGTGAATTAAAACAAGTATGTTTGTAACAGAATCTGTCACTTAACCCGCTTCCACACATTTGTGTTTAACAGGAAAAAAAGCGCCAAACACAACATTAATTCTATATTAAACATTTACACGCTCAATTTGGCTAGTTTCATTAATTTTATTTCGAAAATTCAATAATTATTATACTTATCGTTTGCAAAAATTAATTTATATTTTAAAGAATAAATATGTAAAATTCCTCGCTTTTAAATAGAATGAAAACATTTCATATCAACATACAGAGAATCCGTAGTGAAATATATTTGACGTCATTTCAATTTATTGTCTAAAAGAATTAAAGTTTCTCGAGCGATTGTTTGCGAATGGCAAATGTGATTTAATTCTAATAAAAACAGGGCCTTTAGCTATTTGTAATTCAAAGTTTTAAACGCCAAAATTAACTATTTTCATTAATCTTCTTTCTCATATTTAATAATTAGACTTTATCGTTTACTAAATTTGCTTGAAGTTCGAAGAATAATGATGTAATCTTTTTTAATAAATATCTTTGTGTAGCGTTAATTTCCCATTTACATTTCTTTCGAAAATTCACTTATGTATAGTTTGTTAAATTAATTTACAGTTCAAAAAATATATAATTAGTACAATTGATGCTTTAAAAATAAAAGCGAAACTTTGCATATTTTTTTTTATGCCAAGTAAGAATTCTCTATGCATCTTTCTTCATACATATATATAGAACCATTAAAAGAACTCTTACAACAATCCAAACTGAATTATATACACATAAATAAATATTCTTTAAAAAGTATTTATTTTTATTTCAAATAAAGTTTCTCGTACGTTTAACGAAATGGCAACAGTGAAAATATTGAATAAAAATGGAATTTGCATGTTATTTCAATGTAGATTAAATTTTTAGTTATTTAAATTTTAAATAAACTTCTAATTTAAATTTTTAATGAAATTTGGAATGTAGCCTAATCTGATTTTTTGCTTCAAAATGACGTATCCCACTTGTCTGTAGGACTTGTGGATGGCAACAGTGAAATATTGAATAAAAATGCAACTTGCATGTTATTTCAATGTAGATTACATTTTTTAGTTATTTAAGTTTAAAATAAACTTCTAATTAAAATTTTTTAATGAAATTTGGAATGTAGACTAATCTGATTTTTTGCTTCAACATGATGTATCATATCCCACTTGTCTGTGGGACTTGTGGTTCTTTCTGTGAAAGTGGGTGACGGACGGACGGACTGAACGATTATAAAACCTTCCACTTTTTACGTTGTAAACGTAGTGTGGAAGCTAAAATGAAACTAAAAAATCGATTCAGAAATTCGATCGTGAAATTAAAAATTTAAGGAATCACTGAATCTCTTCATAAAAATGCTTTTACTAATAATTTTAAATTTCCATTTTATAGTTTTCCTCAAAGATAAAAGCATTGACTTATTAAAAATTAGTCCAAGTATTATGTAAAAAATTTTGTTAACTTTAAATGCTCAGGGACAATTTTCTATTTTTGAAAATACTTTTGATGAATCTATTTTCAGCTAACAAAATGTTAAACTATAGATAAATTCCAAATGTTTATCTTAGGTTTTAATGGGTTTTGTTTAGTAATGCTGAAAAGTTTTGACAAAGTCTTTAGCATTGAATCTTTTATAAATTAAATTAATAGGAGTTAAATAACCCACAGCATCTAGTTTTATTTTAATCGATTTTAAAACAACTAGAATTGGACAAATAATTCGCTATGTATTTTGAATATACACTTCTGGTAAAAGACAACAACTAGATAATTTAACTGTTGATAATAAACATTCCAGCACAGCTTTTCAAAGAACCCAAAATGACGAAATACGAAACCATTTTCGGCCCTATTATTATCTTTAACAACATAAATTCCTCAAGATAAACAAAGATTCAAAATTTACCGTCAAAAACAATCGAAACCATTTCCGATTGGCAGTCGAGACATTTTATTAATAACTAACCACGTTACCTTTTCGAAATGGATTTTCGACGTTCTGAAAATGAATTTTTTACGTCGCCATCTTGAAACATTCATTGCGGGTAAACATAAATAAATAGTTAATTTCCCGTTTATTAGAATATCATTTTCTTTTCCCACATTACGCAAGTTGATAAAAATGGGAAAACGCTTTTTACCATAAAAAGGAGCTTGTTAGCGGTTAAAGAATGAAATACGAAGCTTGTTACGGTGTCTTTTCAACGATTCTTTTCATATTCGCAAGCTGTTAGTTGATTGAATGGTTAAAGGAGGAAAAAAGGATTTCATTATAATAATATATCGCTAACTTAGGGATTTATATTATAATACAATGGTAATTAATTTTAATGGTAAAGAAATATGATAGTTAACGTTTTTTTTAGGTTGGTAGTGGTGATTTCTAGAAGTAGTTCTTGGAGGTAATTTATGTAATGTAATGTAATCGTTTACGGCTGCCTATTTCTAGCCTCCTTTAAGAGCTTTAACACAGATAATTACGCCTCGTAATTTAGAACCCTGGTCAAGTGACGAGGTCGACACCTGAGCGGGCACCCAGCGGAACTTTGAGCGACATCGTACGCTAACGCCGTCGGGATTTTCGACTCCACAGATTTAACGAGCACGTTTGTCGCAGTGTACTCGAGCACCCCGGTGACTTTTAGAGGATTTTTTCCACCAGCACGAATACGTCTATAGTATGGCTAGGATAAGGACAGAACTCGGCCACTGGGGGGGGGGGGGGGGGCCCAATTTATAAACACCCTTTTAATAATATTAAAGTAATTTTTGTGTCTTGAATGCAATTTAAGATGTACTTTAATTACTTAAATATTTGATGTTATAAACAATATCGTGAATGTGGTTCTTATATAATATCATGATAACAATAAAAGCATAAAAACTATTTATATCTGTTAGGTCTGAAAACATACTGAAATTGTATTGATAGGTTAAGAGAAAAAATTCTGTTTATACGTTATAATTTGAATATAATAAATGAGGTTAACATATAAATTATATCATTGCGTAACAGAAGTTTCATATTAAAATATTTTACAAATATTTGCAAGTATTTTTTAAAGCATTAAATTTGAAGCAAAGAGTGGTTTCTAGACAGGTTTATTTAGTGTAATTTAGATTCACTAACAATTTAATATATCTATCAAATTGCACTTTTTATGTTATGTTTTTTAATAAGTGTAACAATATTTCTAAAATGTAAAACAGTTATGCAAATCGTCACCGTTATATTTCGTCAATTAGCAACTTAAACGATTGAAACGCCTCAAACTCAATTTTGAAATTGCAAGTAAGGAAATATTTAAGTGAAATACAATATTTACAATAAATATCTTCACTAAAATTAAAACTAAAATAAGGTTTTTGTCAAAATGTTATTAAACAAGATGTAAAAACTATTCATAAACTTTTAATTATACAAAATAAAATATTGCTTTTTTCGAGAAATTAGAACTTACAACAATATACTCCCTAATTATACCTTACACAGGCAATTAAAGTTATTCAAGAGACTTCCTCTAAATGCCTGACACTATTAACTGCGGATTTGTAACTGTCTCTCTAGACGAAACCACTTAACGACTTAATCTCCCCTTGTTTGGCGACATGTGAGACACCTCTTAGTATCCTCTGAGGCAGAGGAGACAGATTGTAGTTTAAATACTGCCCATGACGGGAAACTGTGTTTTAAGTTATATGCATTTGTTGCTCACAATAAAGGATAGTTTTTATTGAGCCAAAAATGATATTCCAAACGTTGTGACATTTCTGAAGATGCATAGAATCAAAATTTGTTATTTTTAAAATTAACAGAAAGCATAAATTGTAATAACATATAGAAAAATATCTAATTGTGGTAGGATGTATTCTTACACAGTACATAACTAATTCTCTACCATTCCTGCGTCATCAGCGAAAGTGTGTTTAGAACAATTGAAATTGTTGATTTTCAAGATGGATGATTGCTAATATAAGATTATTTTTTGGAATATTGTTTTTTTAATTCAAAAAGGACATTCTAGCACTCATTTTGAGAGTTCCATTTTCAACAGTGTGTCAAACCTTAGACAAACAAATGATTCTGATAGTCAAAAATGTTTTTTTTTAATATCTTCAGGAAGCAGTATAATTTCTCTTCTCACAATCTAAGGCAAATCTTGGCATCTCTCATGGTACATAAAACTTTATCACGAACGAAAAAAATAACCTTTCCAGTTTCAACCAAATACAGTTAGATTTTTTTTTAGCTCTGTTTAGGATCAACCAAATACAGTTAGATTTTTTTTAGCTCTGTTTAGGATACAGGCGTATAAACCTGTCACCTAATTGTCATGTTTATTAGCAATACACATATTTTTTAAATTTATAAATTTTACTAAATTTCAAAATTTGAAACGTAAATGAGCCGTTTATAGTCGTTCAACACAGAATTAATTTTTTTTAAGCAATTAAAATTTTACTTAATAAATTAAATTTTATTCTTATGCAGTGTTAGCTATTTAAGAAATAAGCCAATTTGCTTATCCTTCAGATGGATAACAAAATAAGCAAAAATATCATTTAAAAAATTCACAAATTACTAAATATGTTTCTAAAGCACTTCTATATTTTAGGACGTAAACCTAAGCACGAATCCAAATTAGTATTTTGATCCTTGAAAACTAATGGTGGTGTTTATTTTTAAGCAAAGACTACAAATCTCATGAATAGGTACTTAAATCAAATTTGAGTCAAAGCTGCAGTTGATCTTAAGTGGAAGACTCGACTAGTGTTGTGGTAAATATAACATCTGTACACGTCCACGTTGGCTAAGGATTTTGAAATCCCTTTGTTTCTTGAAAGTGTATTCCAAGATTGTAAGGTTCTGTCTGTGTAGGTTGATGCATCGAAGGGAATTTGTTTACTTTGTTTGAGACAACCTTCACTGCGTTATGGTTAACACATATTGTATAGAAACCCAAGTAATAAGTTTTGTATTGCATATTGGAACAAATAAAAGCATTTTTAGCTTAAAGCTAAAAGTTTTGTGATACTTTTTCTCTGTCCTAATCATTTAGTTGTTAGTCACGAGAGTGTTGGCAATATATAAAAACTTACATACATTTTCGAATAAGTATATTTTATAGAGAGTTATTTTTAAAAATAATTTTATTATTTGGACAGAATTTTTTTCGATACAAACCGAGGAAAAGTATTCATTCTTCGAGTTAAAAACAAATTTTGAAAAAGTGTTTTTTAAATGAGTTATTTACTGTTTCATATATAAATACAACAATATTCTATTCTTTCCATAAATTTTGTAACTATTTTTTATTAACATTTATTTCACTTTTTGTAACTATTTTTATTTCTATTGTATTTATACACTTTAATAATTTACGAAAATAATAAATCTTTTGTTAGGTTCATAAATAATATTTTTTGTGTCTACTTTTGTCAGCCTTAAAAAATCTATACCTTTTTCTCTACTTCTAAGAATTTGATATCATTATTTTATACTCTAATTAGTCCTATGAATTTCAAAAAAAAGTTTCTGTTACTTTTTTCATTATCTATATCCTCATATAATGTGTTTTCGTGTTGAAATTTTCAAAGAATCGATAAATTAAAAAAAAAATCTATCAATAAGATTAAGGAATATAGAAATATTTTACTTTCTAATAAGTTATTTCTGGAATTTTTTTATAATTATTTTAAATAAATTGTTTATAGAGCATTTTTATTTAAGCAGATGATGGTAAATCATCGTATAAAACAGAGGATGTTAAACACCATACGACTTTCGATCTCCACTCCATAATAGTTATTTATGCAACAAGTATGAAAAGTAACACTTTTTAAAACTAGTGGATTTTATTTCACGAGCGAGGTACGAGCGAGTGAAATAATGACACGTGTTTTAAAAAGTTTACTTTTCACACGTGTTTCATACACTATTTTTTATAATTACGTGAAAAAAATCAAATATCATTGGTTCAAAAATAATTCCCGTGCTAATTAGCTTCCACACTACGTTTATAACGTAAAAAGTGGAAGGTTTTATAATCGTTCAGTCCGTCTGTCTGTCTGTATGTCCGTCCGTCTGTCTGTCACCCACTTTCACAGAAAGAACCACAAGTCCCACAGACAAGTGGGATACGTCATTTTAAAGCAAAAAATCAGATTAGGCTACATTCCAAATTTCATTAAAAAATTTAAATTAGAAGTTTATTTAAAATTTAAATAACTAAATTTTTTTTATCTACATTGAAATAACATGCAAATTCTATTTTTATTCATATTTTCACTGTTGTCATCCACAAGTCCCACAGACAAGTGGGATACGTCATTTTGAAGCAAAAAATCAGATTAGGCTACATGCCAAATTTCATTAAAAAATTTAAACTAGAAGCTTATTTAAAATTTAAATAACTAAAAATTTAATCTACATTGAAATAACATGCAAATTCCTTTTTTATTCAATATTTTCACTGTTGCCATTTCGTTAAACGTACGAGAAACTTTTGTTAAAATAAAAATACACTTTTGAAAAAATATTTATTTATGTGATATAATTCGGTTTGGATTGTTGTATTATCACAATAGAGTTCTTTTAATGGTTCTATATATATGTATGTAGAAAGATGCATAGAGAATTCTAACTTAACATAAAAAAAAATATGCTAAGTTTCGCTTTTATTTTTAAAGCATCAATTGTACAAATTATAAATTTTTTGAACTGTAAATTAATTTAACAAATTATAAATAAGTGAATTTTCGAAAGAAATGTAAATGGGAAATTGTGGCGACAAAAATATTTATTAAAAAAGATTACATCATTATTCTTCGAACTTCAAACAAATTTAGCAAACGATAAAGTCTAATTATTAAATCTGAGAAAGATTAATGAAAATAGTTAATTTTGGCGTTTAAAAGTTTGAATTACAAATAGCTAAAGGCCCTGTTTTTATTAGAATTAAATCACATTTGCCATTCGCAACAATCGCTCGAGAAACTTTAATTCTTTTAGACAATAAATTAAAATAAATTTATTTTTGCAACATCGATCAGTTTGAAATGACGTCAAATATATTTCACTACGGAATCCTTGTATGGTGATATGAAATGTTTTCATTCTATTTAAAAGCGAGGAATATGACATATTTATTCTTTAAAATATATATTAATTTTTGCAAACGATAAGTAATAATTATTGAATTTTCGAAATAAAATAAATGAAACTAGCCAAATTTAGCTTGTAAATGTTAAATATAGAATTAATGCTGTGTTTGGCGCGTTTTTTCCTGTTAAACACAAATATGTGGAAGCGAGTTAAGTGACAGATTCTGTTACAAACCTACTTTTTTTTTACGTAAAGAAGATCGGCATCGATAAATCTCTGGAACTACAAAAGGCAAACATATTTTTAGCTTCCACACTACGTTTATAACGTAAAAAAGTGGAAGGTTTTATAATCGTTCAGTCCGTCTGTCTGTCCGTCCGTCTGTCTGTCACCCACTTTCACAGAAAGAACCACAAGTCCCACAGACAAGTGGGATACGTCATTTTAAAGCAAAAAATCAGATTAGGCTACATTCCAAATTTCATTAAAAAATTTAAATTAGAAGTTTATTTAAAATTTAAATAACTAAATTTTTTTTATCTACAATGAAATAACATACAAATTCTATTTTTATTCATATTTTCACTGTTGTCATCCACAAGTCCCACAGACAAGTGGGATACGTCATTTTGAAGCAAAAAATCAGATTAGGCTACATGCCAAATTTCATTAAAAAATTTAAACTAGAAGCTTATTTAAAATTGAAATAACTAAAAATTTAATCTACATTGAAATAACATGCAAATTCCATTTTTATTCAATATTTTCACTGTTGCCATTTCGTTAAACGTACGAGAAACTTTTGTTAAAATAAAAATACACTTTTGAAAAAATATTTATTTATGTGATATAATTCGGTTTGGATTGTTGTATTATCACAATAGAGTTCTTTTAATGGTTCTATATATATGTATGTAGAAAGATGCATAGAGAATTCTAACTTAACATTAAAAAAAATATGCTAAGTTTCGCTTTTATTTTTAAAGCATCAATTGTACAAATTATAAATTTTTTGAACTGTAAATTAATTTAACAAATTATAAATAAGTGAATTTTCGAAAGAAATGTAAATGGGAAATTGTGGCGACAAAAATATTTATTAAAAAAGATTACATCATTATTCTTCGAACTTCAAACAAATTTAGCAAACGATAAAGTCTAATTATTAAATCTGAGAAAGAAGATTAATGAAAATAGTTAATTTTGGCGTTTAAAAGTTTGAATTACAAATAGCTAAAGGCCCTGTTTTTATTAGAATTAAATCACCATTGCCATTCGCAACAATCGCTCGAGAAACTTTAATTCTTTTAGACAATAAATTAAAATAAATTTATTTTTGCAACATCGATCAGTTTGAAATGACGTCAAATATATTTCACTACGGAATCCTTGTATGGTGATATGAAATGTTTTCATTCTATTTAAAAGCGAGGAATATGACATATTTATTCTTTAAAATATAAATTAATTTTTGCAAACGATAAGTAATAATTATTGAATTTTCGAAATAAAATAAATGAAACTAGCCAAATTTAGCTTGTAAATGTTAAATATAGAATTAATGTTGTGTTTGGCGCGTTGTTTCCTGTTAAACACAAATATGTGGAAGCGAGTTAAGTGACAGATTCTGTTACAAACCTACTTGTTTAGTTTAAAGTCAAACATTTGAACATGGATACTGATTCAAAAATGAAAATAATAATAACATTCACGCGCATAATATTTATAAATAAAGCAGATCAATAAATTTCTGGATTTTATGAATATTATGAAATAGAAATTTTACTTGAAATGTTGGCATCTTATGAAAAGAGTGAAAAAAAGTACTTTTTTTCACTGCTTTTGGGTGAAAAAAAAGTAATTTTTTATCACTGTTTCTAAAAAGTATAACTTTTCGCACGCGTCTGATATTAAAATTATAATGTAAAAATCGGATTTTTTTCACGCAATTATAAAAAATATATTTGATACTCAATTTTCGGCTAAAAGTTCCTTGGCAGATGCCCTTTGCGCATGCACGAATTTCTCTTAATGCGATGTCCGCCAGGTACTTGGAGCTCTTATACCTGATTTGCATTCTATAGCTCGAAATCTAAAGTCTATAGCTCTTTTAGTTCGAGCTGTAAAGTGGTAACAGACAGCAATGGCAGCAGACAGACGAAGCAATAATCAAAATCCTTTTTCATAGAATTGACACCCTCTAAAACGGGTAAAAAGCACAAAACCTTCATTTCAGATTAGTGACCCCATATCGCATTTATTACCTTATATTTCAAACTAGCAAACTTATACCCGTTCTTCGCACGGAATAAAAAAATATCAAATAGATTCCAAATATGTGAACCATATACCCGGTTATAGGATCATAAACTTATTATTGTTTCCGCTCGTTATAAATTATAAAATCCCATTTCATTGCCTTAAAATTCCAAAATGAAAAATACGCTATAAAATGGACTCATAAATGTCATCACAATTCCCTCCTAAATACATAAAACCTTTTTAGCTCATTTGGCGCGTTTTGGGAAATAATTTGGTGAGAAAATAGATATAGCTAAAAACACACCCATTATACAGCTCTAACACAATGATCTTCGAACAACCGACCAGCTTATAAATTATTTATAAAAGAAATTGCCTATTTGGCGAATTTTAGTTAATAATTTGGCGAGTTGCAACGTATTTGGCGAAAAAATAAAGACATAAAACACTAATAGCTCTAGTGCGATGGCCATCATAGTTCAGTATTAACCATCATAGTTCAGTAATAGCTTAACTATACATTTATTGCTTAAATATGCATACATGCAGTCAACAGAAAAATCAATGAAAAAATCATCAAATAAACCCACAATAAAATCCGGGAATGAAGACTGGCGGAATTGCGTCACTTGAAACATGTCAATTATTTTTCAAATAATGAATTTAGTTTCTGAAAGTAATGGCAAAAGAATAAAATAAACATTTTGAATTTTAAATGTTTTCGTTAAAAGTTTTATTTAAATTTTTCAGCCGATGGCATCAGGAAAGAGAAAAAATGATCGGATTTGAGCGAAAGTGGTGGTTTTTTTTTCCGAAAATTCGAATTTTCTCTAAAAATTGAACAAATATGAAAAATCAAAGCCTCAGGTGCACACGTTAGTATTAAAGGAAATCTATCTTGAAAATATCGCATTTCTGAGGACAGTATAAGTAGGTCTTTTACGATCTGAAGACAAACACACAGACTCTTTCTTTTATTATTATAGATTAGTTAATTGAAAGTAAAAATATTTTATGTGGTTTATATTAGTTCAAATTTAGAAATGTATTCTAAACATAAAGTAATAATAAAAGAATGGCCGCTATTCAAAGTATATACTGTTTAGTAATAGGTACTTTTCTTAAGTTTCAGTGATTATCTAACAAGAATAAAATTTTGTTTCACTAGAAATGTGAGTATTAAGCGTGGAATACTTTATTTCAATCATCCATTATTGAATATGTTAAAAGTTTCTACGTTCTGTCTATTAAGCAAATTTTTAATTGTTTCTGATTCAAAATAATATTTCTGACTTGACTTCTTTATTCTTAAGATACGTTCACAGATTTCCTTATTTTAATATTGCAATCAAGCACGGCCTATTTAACTTACAAGGCCAGAGAAGATCACCCAAACACATTCGTGAATGGGAAGTTTAACGTCACTGTATCGAGTGTCTTTGCTTCAAAACTGAAGAAACCTGATCTCAAAACCTATTTGGAACCACTATATTCTAAGGGTTTCGAGTGGTTACGAACATTTATCCTAATCCTTGGCACTCAAAACAGTAACGTCAAACTTTCTCAAGCCACGCACATGTTTAGAAGAGCATACCGCTTCCACACAACATTTGTGATTAACAGGAAAAGAGTCGTCAAACACAATATTAATTCTATTAACATTTACACGCTAAATTTGGCTAGTTTCATTTATTTTATTTCGAAAATTCAATAATTATTATCTTCAATAATTATTATCGTTTGCAAAAATTAATTTATATTTGAAAGTATGCAAGCAATGCAGCAAGAATGCAGAAAGTTTGCAATGAAGATATGGTAGGAGGTAGGGTAGGGTACATATATATTCCGGCTTGTGTGCTTGATCAGAGACCCGCTTATAAGCCTTCGTCAAGTAAGACAGACACAGAAAGAATTTTTACTGTCACAGAGAGAGGAAAGTACACCCAGGGCGAAGGCGGGAATCGAACCCGCACCCGTTACAGCGCGCAGACTGCTAGCTTAATGGTCCAAACCACTCGGCCATCGGGGCCCCATGAAGATATGGTTGAGTTAGGTGTTGGGTTGGAGAATTTTATTCGTGTGATATTCCTTTTAGTGAAAGAGGAATCCTATACGAAAGTCTTTCTATGGACTTTGACCCTCTTTTTCCTTTAGAAATAAATATGATTTAAATAAGATATTTACGGAAAACTAATTATGGCGTAGAACTTTATAAATGATCATCCTGTAAGTCAAAACAATTGATATTTTACTGGGAGCAATTATTTTTGTTAATGTTTATCTTGCCATCATCAATTTTCGTTTAATGTAAAAAAATACCTTGGTATAACTCCACAAAAAGATACGTGCAACTGTTTTCTTTAATTACTTTCGAATTTCTGGAAAAGCTATTGTTAATATTTAAATACATTATATGAAGCGTAAAAAGTATAAAATTCGTGAAAAATAATTTAAATACATTTTTTCAAGTCTAATAAATTTGCCAAGAAATTTAATATATATATCACAAATTTATTATTATACAAAAAGCTTAAAAGTTTACTTGCCATTTTTGTTTTTAATTCATTTCCTTTTTAGTTAAAACAAATAAAACTTTTGCCCTTTATGAATACATGTATGCATGATAACTTATTCAAGTTAGGTTAATTAGTAATAACACAAACTTAGTTTCTAGTAAGTTAAAGAAAATACTTAGTACACAGATTCATATTTGCATAGAAAGTTTTTTTTTAAAAAATTCTCCAAACGAAGCTCATAATCAATAAATACTGGGATTAGCGCTTCCCCGCAAGGCTGTTTGACTTTCGGGTTTCCTACAGATTTTAATCTACTTCAACAAATTGGCTCAACTATTCTGTGTCGTAATATGTCTATTTTAGAGTACTTTTCTTTGGTTTGCCATGACCCCATAAAGTATTGATAGAACAGTTTATAGGTTGAGGATCCAATGCTGCACATTTTGTCCGTTAATTTCAGAAGTTAAATTGTATACTTTGATTTAAAATTGCAGCGGCAAAGTTTCTGAAAAAATATATATGTATAGAAACATATTCATTTTCTCATCCCTAATTAAGTATCTGGATATAATTTTAAAACACATTTACATGTATAACAGAATTGCAATTCAGTAATTTTCTATAATCCTTTTATTAACGAATTTTCCTATTATATAAAATAGTATTTACGACACAAACATATCCTATATATACATAAGAATATTACTGTTTCTATTTATTTAATTTAATTCAGTTATATTTCCTATTAATTTTACAAAGTCTACATAAAGTTCAGAGTTTATCTGATATTGTTCGAGCATAAAAAATAAGATTTTACTGCATCATTGTTAATTATTATCCCAAGCATATTTTAATAATTATCAAATATTTCTATTCAACAGTTATTTTTAAGCCTTATTCGTAAATACCTTGGATTCCTCTTACTATCGTTGAGAGTTCCTTAGAGACTTGTTAAAGACTATCGGAATTCTTGTGCAATGCATATACTCTACTAATGATGTGGTTTTGAAAGGCGTACGAAAAGTATCAGGTTCCTACGATTTCGTTGTTGAAAATTGTGCAATTTGGAGATTAAATTAGTCTCTTTCAAACATAGAAGTTAGTCTTAAGTTATACATAAGATGCTGATAAATTGTTCAAAATTGACTGAAAAATTGTAAATTGCTACTATATTAAATATAAGTTGTTAGAATTCCATATAACTGACGTTATTTCTAAAAACTAAATGTGAAAATTCGTTAGTTTAACGAAAAATGTCAATTAGATACTAATTAAAAAAAGGACAGCTCAGCTACCCACATTTTCAAGTAATGGAAATTGCCAGAAACCTATTAGAAATAATCAGAAATTTATCATTTAAATGCTAGTAAGTTCCCTGTAAAATATCTCTCAAGGAACATTTTCCATGGCTTTTCATAAAAGAACAATGGTTTACAAAAAGCGGTTGTAAAATAGGCGGTGGTAGTATACAATTTTACAAGAAATTACGACACTTTTTTTTTTTACTTAATTCTCTTAGGGTACTTAAAAGCGAAGCATGCTTACGTCGATTTTAATTTTTAATTCTTCTATATGAAATATTGTTGTTAAAGAGCATTGAGTCGGAAAATAAGTTAGTAGCACAGCTTATTTGTACAGCATAACTTGGTTTGCAGTGAAAATCATTATATATTTAGTTTAGTTTACTTTTTTAACACAATAGCTTTAACTTAATTATCTAGTCGAATTTGTTGGTGTCAATTTCTCGTTATTTTGAATTAGTAAGAAGAATGTTTCTAAATAATATGGTAGATTGTGTCACAATAACGTCCATTCAATGTTATCTGGTACGAAGCATTTAAAAAAACTATTGTGACATTAGAAGATATTTCAAATACAATCAACTATATCAGCTTCAACTTCTTTAGTCAACGATATAGTTACGTAGTTTTTTCTTCACAAATATTTTCAGGAAACACATAAAATTTTAATTCAGTATATGTGATAATATTTTTAGTGTTTATTTCAGCGAATAGTTATTTACAGGTTTAAGTGTTCATATTATCGTAAACTAAGTTTCAACAAGGTACATTTCAATTATAATACCGAAATAAAAAATAGATTTTGTTAGTTTATTCGTGTTTAAAGTTTGATAGGTAACAGTTAGATTTTATTTTTACTATTATTATGAAGATTTAAATGCGTCACCTCAAAAATTTTCCCCAAAATATCCATAATTAAAACTCAGGAGAAATATGAAATTGTGGCTGCCCTACGTCACTGCATAATCTTTGCTCTGCATCGAAATGTAGAGCTCGCGCAAGGTCGAGTGAACGACCAAGTGTTGGTTCCGATCGTTTCCGCGCCAAGCGTGCAAGCAGAAGATATGCAAATGAGCCAGCCAATATAGAGTCGCTACAATGACCTCTGTAAGGAGATGCTCGGATGCTGCTAGGCTGGTGATAATCTCTCGGCACTCTGCATCACCCAAGATTTAGTTGTTGGCTTTGTAAATAATGTAAATAGGTTTAATTAAAACTAAGTAATTTTAAATAGGGTTTTTCTCAATCTCATTCTCAATAAGTGATCACATTCTGCCTGGTACCCACGGAGTGATTACAAAGTGGTAACCCGGACTCAAAGGACTAAGCTGACCTTCTGCACACCTGAACCGTTCGAGTCCTTCCAACCGAAATGGCCAGTGATGACGAGCAGGAGAGAGGTACACAAACCGAAGATGACGCAACAAAATCTCTTCCGGGAGTTGAAGGTGCTACCCCTACGGCTCTCCAACCAACAATATCCGTGTAGCTTTCAAGGCTCCGCCGTTCTGGAAGCAGAATCCGACGCTGTACTTCGCCCAGATAGAAAGCCATTTTGTCATCGCCGGTATCACTCAAGACGAGACTAAGTACCATCACGTGGTATCCGCGATCGAAACGGACGTCATCGCCCAAGTGAGTGACATCATCGTTAATCCACCAGCCACCAAGAAGTATGAAACCCTAAAGAAACGATTGGTTGAGCAGTATGCTGACTCCGAGACTCACCGGATCAAGATGCTTCTACAGGAACTACAATTAGGAGATGGAAAGCCAAGCCAGCTTCTACGGAAAATGCGTGACCTATCCCCTACGGTACCTGAAGACCTCCTCAAGAACCTGTGGCTCCAGCGGCTACCAACAGCTGTACAGCAAATCCTGGCAGCCAGCACCGAGAAATTGGACGCCGTGGCAACTATGGCCGACAAGATCCTGGAAGTGACTGATTCCCCTACCATCCATCTCGTTGACCAGGCAAGAAATCCATGCAACGATTGCCACAACCTTGGGATGCAAGTTGCTGAACTTTCCAGGATGATTCAGGATCTCCAAAATTCCAGATCACGAAGGAGAAGACCATCTAGAAGTCATTCTCGTGGAAGGTTTCCCAGAACCAGATCCAACTCCCGAAGCAGATTCGATCCAAGTTCAGGAGTATGCTGGTACCACCAAAGATTTGGAAGCGAGGCTAGAAATTGCAACAAGCCGTGCCAATTTGTTCCGGAAAACTAACAGGGCCGTCGCTTGAGGCCACAAGCGACCACGGCCAACCAAAGAGGCTGTTCCTAGTCGACAAATCCACTGGATTACGTTTCTTGATTGACACAGGTGCTGAAATCTCAATTGTTCCACCTCAAACCCTCAAGAAAGAAACCGACCACCTGGGAAAATGAAGCTGTACGCCGCCAACGGTACGTCCATTCCTACTTTTGGTGAAAAGCTTCTACATGTGGACCTCAACCTCCGAAGATCACTACCTTGGCCGTTCGTGATAGCAGCCGTATCTCACCCTATACTTGGAGCTGATTTCCTGAAAAACTTCGGTTTGCTGGTCGATATGAAGAACAACCGCCTTATCGATACAAGCACCGGAAGGAGGTTTCTGCTCCAGTGATAGCCTTGTCATACGGAACTATCTCCCTTCTAGCCCAAGATTCCAAGTACAAAGACCTGCTGTCTGAATTTCCAGAAATCATCAAAGTGTCTAATCCGGTTAAGATTAACCACCAAGTGGAGCATCACATTGAGACTACTGGACCCCCAGTGTTTTCAAGAGCAAGAAGGCTAACACCTGAAAAACTAGCCATTGCCAAGCAAGAGTTTCAATACATGATCAACCAAGGAATATGCAGACCATCAAAAAGTAGTTGGGCTTCACCGTTGCACATGGTACCCAAGAAAGACGGAGACTGGAGACCGTGCGGGGATTACAGACGGCTTAACAACGTCACCAAGCCGGACAGGTATCCCATCCCACACATCCATGACGTAGCACAACAGCTTGAAGGAAAAACCATCTTTTCAACGATCGACCTTTTCCGTGCCTACCATCAAATTCCTGTGAGAGAAGAGGATATACAGAAAACCGCTGTCATCACACCTTCGGTCTTTTCGAGTTCCCGTTCATGAGTTTGGATTGTGCAACGCAGCTCAAACGTTCCAAAGGTTCATACACTCCATTTTACAAGACCTTGACTTCTGTACAGCTTACATTGACGACGTTTTAGTGTCGTCTAAAGATGAAAAGGAGCACATGCACCATCTTCGTCTGATCTTCCAGAGATTCCAAGAATATGGAATTCGAATCAACCTTCGAAGTGTAATTTTGGTCAGCCAGAGTCAATTTTCTGGGATACAGGATTACCGCCCAAGGAACCCAACCAATGGAAGATAAAGTTTCCGCAATCGTCAATTTCCCCAAACCCTCAACTGTTCAAGAGATGAGAAGATTTTTAGCCATGAATAACTTTTACCGTCGTTTCATCAGCAGAGCTGCAGAAACCAAGCCCCGTTGTTCCAGTTCTTGAAAGGCGCCAAGAAAAATGATAAGCGACAAATTATCTGGACTGAGGAAGCAGAAAAAGCTTTTCAGCAGTGCAAGAATGACCTGGCTACCCAACCAATTTTAGCCCACCCTTCATCTTCCGCAACTATCTCTCTAGCTGTCGACGCTTCAGACTCAGCCATCGGAGGAGTCTTAGAACAGATCGGTACAAACGGTAAACAACCTCTTGCATATTTTTCAAGAAAGTTGTCAACAGCAGAGAAAAAATATAGTGCCTATGACAGGGAATTGCTTGCAGTGTACGCAGCCATCAAGCATTTTCGTCACATGCTGGAAGCCCGCCAATTCGTTGTCCTCACAGATCACAAACCTCTAACGTTTGCATTTCAGCAAAAATCAGAAAAGCTAGTCCTCGACAACTCCGACATCTGGATTTCATCAGCCAATTTACAACCAACATTCAACATGTCAAAGGAGAAGCCAACGTAGTTGCCGACACTCTTAGTAGAATCTCGACTATTGACACCCCATCTCAATCGACTACCAGAAAATGGCGGAAGTCCAGAAGAAGACAAAGAGTTGCAGGACTTGCTAAACAGACCTGAAGGTACAAGCCTAAAGCTTCAACCCATGCAGTTCCAGAACTCCAACCTCTACTGCGATACATCTACAGGTGTGCTTCGACCATTCGTGCCAGCCAGTTTCAGAAAATTGTGTTCAACCAGTTTCATCGGATATCTCATCCTGGAATACGAGCGACGCAGAAATTACTAGGAGCACGATTCGTCTGGCCCTCCATGAGGACGGACGTTGCAACCTGGACAAGATCATGCATCGAATGCCAGCGCAATAAAATTTCCAGGCATACAACATCACCTGTCGGATCGTTCCAGCTGCCTCAGAAAGATTCGAGCACATCCATGTAGATATCGTAGGAAGACTTCCCCCATCAAGAGGATACTCTTACTGTCTGACTGTCATAGATCGGTTTTACAAGATGGCCCGAAGCATTCCCATCCAAGACATCACTGCTGAAACAGTGGCCCGTACGCTGTACGAAATTGGATCTGCCGCTTCGGGGTCCCATCACGAATAACCACGGATCAAGGACGACAGTTCGAGTCAAGCCTTTCAAGTCATTAGCTGCATTACTAGGCGTTGAGACAATCCGCACCACACCGTACCACCCATCCGCGAACGGGCCATAGAAAGAATTCACAGATATCTCAAATCTTCTATCAAATGCCATGCAAACCAGGGATGGGCAGACGCGTTACCGACGGTTTTGATGGGTTGGCGTGCAACTTACAGGAAGACTTGACAGCTACGCCTGCACAGTTGACTTACGGCACCAACATCAATTGCCTGGTGATTTTTCACAGAAAGCAAGGTGAAAACAGACCAGTCACATATGTCGGTAAGCTACAAAAAATCATGAACGATCTACAACCAGTACCAACTTCACTCATACGCGACGGAAAGTGTTCATCCACAAAGATCTACAAAAGTGCACCCATGTTTTCGTTCGCGTAGATGGAGTTCGCCGAGATTGCAATCTCCCTACAAAGGACCTTATGAAGTTTTGTCAAGGACTGACAAGGTTTTTAAGTTGGAAATTAATAACAAGATAACCTTTATTTCTATAGACAGGCTCAAGCCAGCCTTTCTTTTGTGTGAATCTCAGCCAGAACCAGAAACACCAATTTCAGCAGAACCAGCAATGCCAACTCCGGTGACTACCAGGTACGGTAGGAAGGTACGCTTCCGCGTAACTTCGTTGACACTGGAGGGGAGTAGATGTGGCTGCCCTACGTCACTGCATAATCTTTGCTCTGCATCGAAATGTAGAGCTCGCGCAAGTCGAGTGAACGACCAAGTGTTGGTTCCGATCGTTTCCGCGCCAAGCGTGCAAGCAGAAGTATATGCAAATGAGCAGCCAATATAGAGTCGCTACAATGACCTCTGTAAGGAGATGCTCGGATGCTGCTAGGCTGGTGATAATCTCTCGGCACTCTGCATCACCCAAGATTTAGTTGTTGGCTTTGTAAATAATGTAAATAGGTTTAATTAAAACTAAGTAATTTTAAATAGGGTTTTTCTCAATCTCATTCTCAATAAGTGATCACATTCTGCCTGGTACCCACGGAGTGATTACAAAATGAAATAATTTAAGTTTTGTTTTTTTCACACTTTTAAGATTTTTGTAGTAAGAGTTTGTGTACCTAACCGAAAAAGAACGCATTTTTAAAAATTAATTTTAGAAAATTAATTTTGGAAGTCTAATTAAGGTATTTTTTAATTAAAACGCTTAAGCGTTTTCAATTCTTACATATTTCCATAAATTTATGAAAATTGAGTCAAGTGTTTTTAGGTTTCTAATGCAAATATTAGGATTGAAAAAAAGCACAATGAAAAAATATTATACCTCTCAATTAAATTAATATAATTAGATTCGCATATTTATCTATTAAAAAAATTCAATTCTGTAAGTCCTGCTCATTTTTAATGGTGCTAATTAGGTTTTTTCTATTTCACTCTCTTAACGATTTAGTACTTACTTACTTATCCTCTTCGTGCCAAGTGGCACATAAGGCCCGACACCTAGTTTGCCAGCTCCGCCGATCGGCTGCGATAGCTCTTGCTTCTGACCATGACGTCCACCCCGCCTGATTCCTCTCTTCTTCCCCATCCTTCTCCATGTTCTCCAACGATTTAGTATAATTTACAAATTGCTTAGTTGCAGTTTAAATTCTTCAAAAATTTTTAATTAAAAACAATCGATAATTTTTTTAAAATTAATTTTAATTAAAAACAATTTAAAATATATTTAAGACGTTCATAATATAGGATCGCTGATTTAGCGAAAGCAGAAGTTAAATAAAATTTAAAATATAACGTTTTGATATTTTTGAGTTAAAAACCCATTTCAAACGATTCTTAATTTCTTAGTAATTTTTATAAAAACTATTAAAATTATAAGAGTATCTAAAACAACTTTTGTATTAAAGTATTTAAAAGGTATTTTTAGTTCCTTACAAAATCAAAAAAGGAAATCCTACTTATCCTGTCCTACTTGACTAGTTTTTCAGAAAATTGACTAGTCTTTTGAAATTCAAAGCAGTATCACCGATAATTGAAAAGTAAATTTTTTTATTTAAATAAATTTTTTGGTGATTAGTTATAAAAACAGAAAGTTTGAGCCATTTTATTTAACTACTCTTTAAAAATTTTAACAGTATGTTTCTATTTTGATTTTTCCACAGCTACTTCAAAGCAAACAAATATTTGCAAGTAAATTTGCTTTTTTAAAAAAAAATTCAAGTGTATGATGATATTAAGTTTTGAGCATATGTTGCTGTGAATGCATAGCACAATTTGAGGGTTGCCTTTATCAATGTGAGATTGCGACCGTGAGATCTCGTACGAACGTTTACTATTTTTATTCGTGAATTTCATGCAAATTAAATCAATTATTAATTATCAATTGAGATATACTAATATAAATGCTTCTCCTAATAGGGACATTTAATTATAAAAACATTTTTAATTATAAGAAAACTCTAAGCCCTCTCCAACGGATTGATGAAAAAAATGTGTTTTAAAAAACAATGGCGTGGTATTTAAACTATCAGATGATCATTTAAACTATCAGAGGATATATAAACTATCAGAGGATATATAAACTATCAGAGGATTAATTATTTTAAGTGATTAACTGTCCTCCCTTGGGTGCATCGATCGAAAAGGCTTTTTTTGTATAATTTTTAAGCAAGTGATTAGGTAGGATGGTACATATATTTTTCGGTTTGTGAACTTGATCAGAGACCCGCTTATAAACCTTCGTCAAGTAAGACAGACACAGACAGAATATTTACTGGCACTGAGAGAAAAAGTCAGGGCGAAGACGGGAATCAAAACCGCACCTGGTACAGTGCGCAGATTGTTAGTGTAGGTTGTTAGTCAGAGGATTAATTATTAAATGAACTGTGACCAATGGATCTTCGAGCGATATCGTACTCTTTAGCTTTTGAGATTTTATAAGCACGTGTATTGCAGTGAACCCCGTGATAATATAGACATATATTACCACGGGAGAAAGACATACATATATATATATATATATATATATATATATATATAATATATATATATATATATATATATATATATATATATATATATATATATATATATATATATATATATGTATATGTATATTGTATATGTATATGTATAATGTATATGTATATGTATATGTATATGTATATGTATATGTATATGTATATGTAAGTATGTATATGTATATATATATATAGCAATGTTACTTGAATTCAGTGAACATAAATGAGAGAATACAGATGAACTTAACTTTTATTCTAATTCACAAAGCCAAAAAAAAACATAACTTTTCGAAAGGCAAAAAGACAAACTGATTTTT